>JAQZBX010068780.1:0-15646 GCA_029593785.1 Cabassous unicinctus | reverse complement strand
AAAAAAAAAAAAAAACATATACAGGGAGCAGATGTGGTTCAAGTGGTTGAGCACAGGCTTTCCACATACAAGGTCCCAGGTTCAATCCCCAGTCCCAGGTACCTAAAAAAAAAATCCACAAAACATAAACAGATTTTAACCACACATGCCAGAAAATCATAAATATAATCCCATAAACTTTCATAGAGTTTTTATATTACCTTAGTTTCTAATTAACTTAGAACTAGAAAGGCAATAAATAAACTAAGCAGAAATTTATCTACCTCATTTTTATTTTAACTTGGTTCTACTTTCTCTAAACTAAAGATTGATTTTGTCCTTGATGTCATGCTTTCTGACAGGAATAATAAATAATAAGTGCTCATTATATATATATATATATATATATATACACACACACACACACATATATATAAGAGAAGTTGTGAACTTACAAAACAATCATGCATAATGTGCAGAATTCCCCTACAAAACCATTCCACCAGCACCTTACATTGTTATAGTACATTTTTTATAGAATATGAACAAACAGCATCAGACTATTACCACTAACTATGGTCTACAGTGCATATTTTATATATTTTCTCCATACCCCCCTATTATTAACACCATATATTAGTATTGTACATTTGTTAGAGTTCATGAGAGAACAGTCTCATATTTGTACAGGTCATCTTCCTCCACATGGTTCACTGTATTATACAGTCCATACCTTGTGCAATCTATCCAAAACCTACACTCAGTGGTTCTCACTTTCATCACAGAGTTGTGCATTTATCACCTCAGTAAATTTTTGAACGTTTTCCTTAGTCCAAAAGAAAAAATCCCATAACCTCTATTATTGACCCTTAGTATTGATATATTATCTTTGCTTTTGATGGAAAAATATTACAATATTGCTGTTAACTATAGTCCATAAGTTATGTTAATTGTATTTTCCCATGAATCATCATATTCTTACCACCTTGTAATAGTAATGAAACTTTGTTCTAGTTCATAGAAGAATATTCTTGTATTTGTACTATTAACCACAATCTTCATGCACCTCCAGGTTCACTTTGTTATGCATTCCCTAGATTATTCCCTAGCTTTCTTTCAATTGACATTTACATCTTAGACTACCCTTTTTAGCCACAATCCCAGCTTTGTTAGTTATACTCACTATAATGTGTTACTATCAACTCTATCCATTTTCACACTTTTACAGTCAAGCTTATTAAAAATTATGCATACGTTAAGCACCAGTACCCTTCTCAGCCCTCATCCTATTTCCTCCTAACCTTTACTCTAGGTTTTAACTCTACGCGTGATGCTTTGGAAAGTTACATGGCCTCACAACTGTAAGCTTAACAAGTTAATAAATCCCCATTCTGAATGCCAACTCATTTCTGGTATTTTCCCTTGACAGCCTTTATCAAACTAAGAAACCAGGTAAATTAAATATAAATATCAACAGGTTATTTTGGTGATAGTGTAGAGCCAACATCCATATCCATTATTTTCCTTTCTTAGGAATTGTGTTAGTCTGTCAGTGAGGTACTGATGCAAAGTACCAAAGTAACAGTAAAAGCTTACAGTTACATGGCCTAAAGAGTCGAAATCAAGGTACCAAAGTCTGTTGCCACGTGTTGAAAGAAGATGGTTGCTGATCTCTTCCTGTTCTCTCCTTTCTGGGCTTCCTCTTCCTCATAAGGCTTCATGGGCCCAGCTTCTTCCTGATCTCAGCTGTAGGTACGCATAGGGCTTGTCTCTTAGGGCTTCCTGTATCAGTCTCAATTCTCTTCCCAATGTCAGCTGCAAACTATCAGGCGAATGGCCCATCTCTCTTCCCAGAGCCTCAGGATCAAAAATGACTGAGCCTCTCTTTCCATGTGCCTTCTTGAGTGAATTTCTGTTTAAATCAGCCCACCAAGAGGGTGGGGACTCAACCTGAGTTATACCTACTGATGTAGCCCAATCAGAAACCCTAACTTGATTTTATCAAGTAAACTTAATCAGAGGCCCATCACTGAATTTAATACAATCAAAAGGTCTCACAACCAGAAGAATAGGTTAGTTTACAGATTAGTTTACAGACATAATCTTTCTCTTTTTGGGATTCACAAATATAATCTCAAACTGTCACAGGCACTAATTGCTATTCTTTGTTATGTCTTCCTCCTTCCAATGTTTTAATATATGTGATATATGTGTATGTGTGCATGTGTGCACTTCCCTGTGTTTTCATAAATTATATAATCAATATTTGGACAAGATGGAGAGAAGAAATTCAAAATCATAGTGATCTCTGTGGAAATAAGAGAAGGGCAAAGAGTGCATAGTACATCTTAGTATTTCATTTTGTTAAAAATATCTTAAGCAAATTATGGCAATATGTAATCTGTTGAAAATGTATGGAAGGACATAACTGTCTGTTATGCCATTAATCTTTATATTTTTAAAATTTTTAGAATATTTCAAAATTTAAAAAGGAACCAAAACAAATCAATGATATAAAATTTGAATTACCTAAATTTGTGGCTCTGTCATATATTTCTAAAACAAGGGATGAATATTACATAAACTAGTTGTGATAATTAATAAGAATTCATAACTTCCATTGCACAGAATCATAATTAAATCCCTGAAATGATACAGGGTATTTTTATAGCTACCCCTTATTATAAACTCTACAAACTATTTTTCATATACTATGACACTAGGTGTCCTTTAAGTAAATGCTAATTAGCATTGTTTGAAAAACCAACTGGAAAAATGTGGAGTTTTTAGATAATATAATTCATTAGCAACTGAATATTTAAATCCATTTTATATATGCATATCAATTTTATATTGAGTATAGACAGAATGTCACTTAAATTGACACACGTTCTCACTAATTTCTATTTGAACAATATTTATCAAGTATTTGTATTTTGATTTTATGTTCATAAAATATATATATTTCTAGGCATGCTGGTTGCTTTTACCAGTTTCACAAATTTCATTATACTCTCTTCAAGAGACTTGCTGAAGCATTTTCTAAGGAAGATTTTATTCCAGCATTGAGTCATATTAAAATGTAAAAAAGTTTAAGTTTGTAGGAAATATGTGAAATCAGCAAAGCTGAGAGGAACATAGTAGTACTGAGGGAATTTGAAAAAAAAAAAAAAAAAATGCTGCTTATCCAGCATCACCACTGTGGCTGCCTAGAGGCTAGTTTAATTAGGCTATAATTCATATTCCAGAATGCAGTTTTGTAATTATCTTCAAATGGCCAAACTATATAGAATTCTAAGGAGAGTTGCATATTACCTGTTTGAGCCAATTTGCAATTTGACTGGATTTGTTATCTAAGGCATTTATTAGGCAAACAATATTTAAATATATATTACTTCAGATTTATATCCATGTAAATAATTGAATTTTAAAAACATATTTCAGAAGATATAAAACTGGTAAAAAGATGTTAAAAAATATAAACCACTAATCTTTAAGAACATGTTTTCCTTGAAGAAAAAGTACCTAAATCCTAGAAATACTTACATTATATAAGTTTCTGATTTGACCATAAGAAGCTTAATTAGGTGTGAAAGGTATATTTTATTAAGATTCATGCTTCTTAATGATGAGTAAGCATATAGAAATGATTCATTTTCTGATTCAGTAAGTTTATAGTCAATTTGCCTTTGCTATCAATCTTAATTAGAAATCATTACTTCTTGATACTGCTTTATCTCCATGTTTGCTTTTTCCAAAGGGTAGGGTAACTTTATAGTTTGAAATACAATCCAAAACCTGAGATATATCCTCTCTGCACTACGTAGAAGGACTCATTCATTGGGCTTTAAAAGATAATCTGGTGCTAGGGCTTTTTAAATTAATCTTAAGGAAAAACAAAACACGCATTTCCAGAAGTAGCAACATTATCAAAAAGAGAAGAATTAATTGCCTTTGAATGCAAAAAATTGTTGAAACACTAAGGAATTAAGTACATCTCTATTAGTACATTTTCATATTTTAAGAATAGAGCTCTGAGAGAAAAAAAACAGCACTGCCTTCTTAGAAATGCCTAGAATACCACAAACAAATTATTTGGGATTGGAAATAATTTATTTATGTACAGTCAGAAAATATGTGGATAAGTAATATTTACAACTCAGTGAAACTTTAATTAAATCATAAAAGCTGAAAGAAACCAATATCTTCTTTCATTATATTAGTAAAAAGCTTCATACATTGGTATGCATTTATGCACTTTGTAAAAACTAATTTTATCATCAAAGCTGAAATTCATTTAATGGGTGGAAAAAGCAACTAAGGTACTAAAAAATTGAATAACTTGCCAAGGTACATAAACATATTTAAAAATCTTCTAAATATTTTAAAAATAGATGGAGAAAAAATAGACTAAATGGATTGTTTAATTCTCCAATATTTTGCATTTAAAAAGGAATTCAAATTTTTAATTAAAGTCTATTGAAAAATATGACAGTGAAATTTATGAAATTATGGAGATTAGATGTAAATTGGATGGGTTTGGACATGTAAACTTGTTTAGAAAGAAAAATAAATGAATATAATTAAATATAATCCAATAACTAAAAATTAATAAACAAAAGTTGGAGGATGATCTAAGTATTTCTAACTGAGAAACCAAGAATTGTTTGTTTTTGATTTTTTTAAGACCCTGAATTATTGGGCTTTAGAAAATCTATGGAAGAAAATTATAAGGAAAAAAGTCACACATTCAGAATATCATAAATGAGAGTGTTTTTCTGGTTACCCTAAATTATGAGCTTCTCATTCTTTACCAGAAAAACATATTTTAGGATTTTGAGACCATTTATAATTACTGGACATCATTTTGTTCTCTAATATATGTATTATTATGTCTCTCGCAAATATAGTATAAGCTAATTGTGAACAAGGTATTTTATGTCTTGTTTAATGCTTTCTAGCAAATTCCCAGAAAAAAACATTTTTGAACAAATAAATGAATCAATGAATGTACTTTCTCAATAATAAACCTACCTATCAGAGGAAAAGAAAAAAATTAGAGACACACCAAAACTTGAAAACAAAATTTGATCATAAATTATTTTACTTAGTCAAGGATATAGATAAAAAGAAAAATCAAAGACAGAAAAAAGTTATAGAACAAATTTAGAAATAAGCAATGCATTTGTCATACATGAATGTTTGAAGTGCTCTAGGATGGAGGATATCAATACGAAAATGAACCTCTAAATAAATTGTTTGAACTTTGTTATTTCTTGCAGTAATATTGGTACACCGATTAAATGAGACACTTGGTCTCCAAGTTTTATATTTATTCTTCATTCATCCATCCATCTATTCATTCAATAAATATTTCCAAGTGTTATCATTTTATATTTTTTGTTATAAAGAGAACACGACTTGAGATGAAGCAAACACTGTGTCTGACCACATCCAACTTAGACCAAGTAATCATAATGGATGCATAATTAAATAATAATTTTCTTGCAAGATTAAATACAATAATCATAAAAAATATTAAAATAGGGCCTGGTGAAAAATAAGATATAATATTTAGTAGTTAATATTTATCATATACTTCAACAGAACTGTCATTAAAAGACAACAGAACAATGGGAAAGACTTAACAAGGATTTTCACAGGGGCTGTCTGATTCAACAAAGTTTTCACAGCAACGCACATATCAAAGGAATAATTATATGTATATTGGAAGAAAAGAAAAGAACAGAACAGACAGTATAAAAATAAACAATGATTTAAAAGAAAACTCAGAAACTCTTCCACAACACAGTTGAGAGCTACATTTTAGACTGCTGTTTGCAAGAACAGCCTTTTGATCTTAATGAAGTTATGCTCCGCAAAGTAATATGTAAATACTTCTTCTAAATCTCCCTGTGTTTGTTATTTGTTTTGGGGTACTATCTTCATAAAATAACATCAACCTTTTAAGTAGATGTTAAAATTTCCTCAGCACGTTTGAGTTTTCTATAGTTATCAATGTAGCTCCACAGGTAATTGGTAAAAGCTAAGCACCTTATGCAAGTTAGCAATTGAGAATCCACATTCCTGAGAAATGATTATACAATATTAGATTTTTCACTAAAATGAGCTTCATTTTTTTAAAGTCATTGCTGCTGAAAGTGTTTATTATAAAACACTTTCTATTAAATGAAATATTTCTACTTAATAAAACAAGTATTAGATTTATATGATACTCTAAACAGTTGCTACTCAAATTTTCTTCTGCAGACAAGGAGCATATGCATTATCTGGTGCATTCTATTTCAGTCAAGTCTGCAGGTTATGCCTCTATTGATGGGCCATGGACACCATTTTGAGTATCAAGTCTTGAAAAAAATGATAAAACCACTCACAAGCTATTCTGATTGCTATCTAGATGAGCTACCACAGGATTTCTCATCATTTTTCTTTGAAAGTAAACAAATATAAACATTTTTGGACCCCAGCTGGCAGAACAGTGGCTTCCCCAACCTCAAGGCTGAGGCAACGGCCTAAATTGTTTTGTTTTGTTGTTTTGTTTGTTTGTTTGTTTGTTTACGAATAGCCAGAAGATCACTTCTCACATTACCACCTGAGATCAGAAGCAGTGAGCTGTCTTGGCTCTGTACAAGTTAATTTACTTTTATCAGAAAATACACTACATTCTCTTTTTGAATGGGGGATGCTAGTTTCTTCACATCATGAAAGGGAGTAAAAAAGATAGTTTAGCCAGGGTATTCTGTGAGATTTAGCTTCTTAAATATGTGAGATCTCTGGTCAGTGCTTATATAGTTCACATACTACAAGATTAGACATTAGCAGAATCTAGAAAAACAAAATGGGGGTCTAGCAAATTAACATGACTTATTTGTAAATTATTATTAATAACATACTTTTCAAAATGAAAACAAATAAGGAAAAATATTAAATCAGGTGTAATACTGAGCACATCGGAAATCAAGAAAATATGGTTATCCTAGGAATAGAAAATTTTGTAAAATTAATGAATGAGAATTTTCTACCCTTGGAGGAAAGAAATTAAACAATGTGCTCAAAGTGGTTAAATTCAACTAATTCCACACTTAAGAATATCTTTTTTTTAATAATATCAGAAACAAAGGGGAAGTTTCAGCAACAACCAGAGAGTAAAAGACAGATTAAATGTAATGGAAGTAATATTAGATGCAGAAGACTTCAATAGAACCTATAGATAAGAGAAGGTAGTGAGACTATTGCCAAATTGATGAGAAAAAAAAGTCAAACTAGCATTATGAATTCACTTATGCTAACCTCCAAGAATCATAACAAAATGAAGGCATTTTATCAAACAAAAATGATAAACTTTACTATTAATAGGTCCTCACTAAAAAAAAACACAAACAATGGGCTTTTCAAGAAGGAATTTGAACTTTTAAGGAAAGATTACACAAAAACTGTGATGGTAAATTTACGGAGATAAAGATATTTTTCCATAAAATGGCATGAAAGAAAATAAAATATTACTGTTACTGAACAATTAATAGGATTTATAGAAGTGGAAAAATATGCCCTGAATATATTTGTTAATTTTTTTCTAAAAATCATTTTGCAATATGTAGAATAGAAGAAGTATACACAGTGTTTTCTATTTTCATTAGAGCAAATATACAGATTAAATTATGGATAGGTTCCATTTTACACAAGTAACTAGAATAGAGAATAGTGTAAGTCAGCAGAAACAGGGTTTTGTACATATTGAGCAAATGAGTAAATAGCTATGCAAAGACATGGATTCCTTAGGCATGGCAGCAAGGAGTGCTGAAGAACAGAAATTGGGATGAGAAAAGAAATTATAAAATGTATATTTGAATGGCTGCAATTTGAATGAATTATTGATGATTGCAAATTGAATTGATAGTCATTAATAAGCAGGTATACCAATGCCTGTTCCTCTACTTTTTAATTTTTTTAATTTTTTATTTTTATTTTTAGGAGGTATGGGGGAATGAACCCAGGACCTCATACATGGGAAGCAGGCAATTAACCACTGAGCTACATCCATTCCCCTGTTCCTCTTCTTTAGAAAACTACTGAAATGCTGTCAGGGAAGATTAACATGTGAAACTGTGGTAAAGACCTAATTTATTCAGCCTAATATTTTCCCCAGAGCTTTGGCTAAAAAAATGGAACATGATTCAATTAATTCTGAGGAAATAACAAAGGATGTTAGTAGGAAACTTCTGGGAACAAAATTTTTTAAATTTCATTTTATTGCATCACATCGTATTTTGGGAATAATATAGAAGTCACACTTTTGTCTCTCCTCTGGCACTGGTTGAATTAACACGTAGAACTGATAGCCAACCACCTTGCGAAGATTCACAAGACTTAAAATGATGCTAATTCTATAAAAGTCAAAGTATAGAGTTGATATCATTGATTTGCTGAATCAAATAAAATTTGGACCTAATATAGCTCTAGAATTCAAATTATATCAGTCAGTCATCTTTATTGCTTAATCCTGTTTGACTTGGCTTTAGGTTGTTGGTATGCCTCTAGTTATCTAAAATACCATGCATATGAGAAAATTAGAGTTGAGAAGCTCATGGACTCTAAGTAGCCAGGACTTTAAAATGTTTTCTGGAGTGATATCTATCTAAATGAAGATGTGCACAGATGAAATTAACGTGTTAAGCTTGGGTGGTGAGAATGAGGAAGAAGCACAGAATTTGGAAGCAGGACATTTAATTAATTCCAAAGGACCATCAAAAATGTTGATGCTTGTGATATGATTAAATATTTCTTTCTGAGATTGCCATTCTCTTTTACTGAGTTTAACATGCATGAATGAAGAGAAGTCTGCATAAACTTGCCTTCCAAGACATATTTTTGTTGCTCTCAATTTCAGGAATGTCAGGGCTAAACACATATATATGCATAAAACATGGATGATATACCCTGTTGCCTCTGGTACGTTGTAAAAATAAGCATTATGCTCACTATATATTCCTTTTGTTTTCCTATTTTTTTCATCCTTCATACAATTGCTTGTGTCCAACACAAAAAGGTTGTGTCCAACCCTCTGCATCTCTTTCCTTGCCATTACCACGGCTGAAGCTTTCAGTGATATGGTGGGTCATAAATTGGTGGAGTCTCAAAAAGCACTGGACTGTGAGTATTTATGTAGAGCACAGTTCAACCACTGACCTGAGTGGAAGATGTAGAGTGAGCAAAATGTGTGTTCATTATAAAGTATTAATATTTGTGAGTTTTTTGAATGTTTAAAAATTGAAGTTTATCATTCAACATGAACATCTATAAACAATAAGTGTATAGTGTAACTTGTGAACTTAAAAACAAACATGCATTTTATCATACAGGGATCCCATACATTACCACACCACCAACACCTTGCATTGTTGTGAAACAATTGTTACAAGCAATGAAAGAGCATCTTTATAACATTACTGCTAACTATAGCCAATACCTTATATTTAGTGTATTTTTCCCCCAACCCACCCAGTTAATGACACCCTGTATTGCTATTATAGTATATATCTGTTATAGTTCATGAGCGAATGTTCTAAAATTTGTTCTGGTAATCACAGTCCATCTTTCACTACAGGATTCATTGTGTTATACAGTCCCATGCTTTGTACAATCCAACCAAAGTGTACACTCAGTGGCTCTCATATTCATCTCAGAGTTGTGCTGTTATCACCTCAGTCAACTTTGGAACATTTCCATTACTCCAAAAGGAAAAGTCTCATACTCCCTTATAAAGCCCTATTATTGTCCTTTAGAATTGATATAATACCTTCATTGTTATCACTGTAAAAATATTACAATATTACTGTAACTATAATCCATAAGTTATATTAGTTGTAATTTTCCTATGTATCACCATATAAGTAACACTTTGTAAAGAAAGATCATTCTTATATTATTAACCACAATCTTCATCTACTACAAAAATCACTATGTTATACAGTACCCACATTATTCTCTAGCTTTTTTTCAATTGAAATAGTACATCCAAAAACTACCCCTTTCAGCCACAATCACATTTATAAATCAGCAGTTTTAGTTATACTCTCTATCATGTATTACCATCAACTATTCATTTCCACACATTTAAAATAAAACTTATTAAAAACTCTACATACATTAAGCATCAGCTCCCATTCTCAACCCACAATTTCCTAGTAATCCTTACTCTAGAGTTTACTTCCTTGAGTTTACTCATCATATTAGTTCCCATTAGTGAGACTATGTAATAGTTGTCCTTTTCTGTCTGACTTATTTCACTCAACATAATGTCCTCAAGGTTTATCCATGTTGTCATATGCTCCCCTATTTCATTTCCTCTTACAGCTGAATAGTATTCCATTGTACGTATATACCACATTTTGTTTATCCACTCATCGGTTTATGGACACTTGGGTTGTCTCATGTTTTAGCAATTGTGAATAATGCTGCTTTAAACATCAATGTGAAAGTATCTGTTCATGTCCTTACTTTCAGTTCTTCTGAATATATTCCTAATAACAGGATTGCTGGATCATACAGCAGTTCTATATTTAGTTTCTTGAGGAACTGCCAAACTGTCTTCTGCAAAGTCTACACTATTCTACATGCCCACCAACAGTGAAGGAATGTTCTTATTTCTCCACATTCTCTCTAGCACTTACAGTTTTCTGTTTTTGTAATAATGGCTATTCTATAAGGTATGGAATGGTATCTCATTGTAGTTTTGATCTGCATTTCCTTATTAGCTTGTGATGTTTACATATCTTCATGTTCTGGCCATTTGTGTTTCCTTTTTGGAGAAATGTCTATTCAAGTCTTTGGCCCTTTTTAATTTAGTTGCTTGTCATTTTATCATTGGGTTGTATGATCTTTTTATATAACATGGATATAAAATTGCTGCAGAGTACCCAGAATTTGATCTGGTTAGAGTGACTGAATGAGTTTTTCTATTGTTACCCTTGGAGAGAATTGATTATGTATTTTATGTCAAAGGAAAAAAAAGGAACAAAAGCAGAAACCAACTGGTATCTGACAACAAAAACATGACTAAGAAATTAATGTTCACCAAATTACTTCTTTGCCATTCTACATTAACCATTCCTCTTTTACTTGAGTGTGGCCATATATGAGAATTCTGGTCAATGCAACAGGAAGTTGAGAGATTGCATGTTATTCTCCAGCTTTAAGGTCCCTGACAAAGTGTATTCAGACATCTTATTTTAAGATTATGTGTCTGAATGTATTTGGCTCTCCATTTGTTCAAGCCCTTGCGAGGTCTCATAGGGTAAAGATCCCTCCCAATCTTGGCCCAGATTTTCCACATTGGACATGCAAATTGGGATATAAATTAATGCTTAATTTACTGAGAGTTAAGGGATTGTTTTTTTGTTTTGTTTTGTTAACTACAGCATAACCAAGTTTTCTGGACTAATATATACTTCTTTTTAAAGATTTATTTTATTTATTTATTCCCCCCCTACTTTGTTGTTTTGCGCTTGTTGTCTGCTCTCTGTGTCCATTCACTGTATGCTCTCTGTGTCTGCCTGTCTTCTCTTCTCGTCTTCTCTTTAGGAGGCACCGGAAACTGATCCTGGAAACTTCAGTGTGGGAGACAGGCACCCAACTTCTTGAGCCACCTCAGCTCCCTGGTTTGTTGTGTCTCTCATTGTCTCTCTTGCCTCTTTTTGTTGTGCCAGCTCTCCACGCGGGCCAGCTCACCTTCACCAGAAGGCCCTGGGAAATGAACCAGGGACCTCCTATATGATAGATGGGAACCCAATCGCTTGAACCACATCCGTTTCCCACTAATATAGGCTGAATGCTGGAAAAAAAACATACTGAAAAGCAACTTTAGTGATTTATTCTCATGTGCTATTATGTTCTGAAATAAAAACTTTCTTACCAAATATGTACATTGACAATCACTGTGTAGGTTCTAGAACCACAAATTGGATAAAAATCATGCTAATTCAGCAGGAATCACTTTGTGCACTAATATCAAGATGAGGTACAGCTCTGACAAATGATGCTTGGTATTTGATAGACTTAAAGTTTGTGTTTTATTGACAATATTATAATATATATTCATAAAGCAGCACTTTAAATTGAGGAAATATTGAAAAATGTCACTCAAAAATATGTAACCCTTACTCAAATAAATGTATTAAGTGTTAGTTTAAAAGCATCACTACTTTTTAACAATTATTGTAACGTATTGATGAACTGCTTTCAAAAGAATGAAACTATTCGTGCGTGTTAGTGCTATTCATGATGATACAACATGTGTACTCTTTAAAAAAAAAACATTTTTATCTACTTATTGATCATAAGTTTTGGCAAATCTTAATATCTTAAAATGAATTCAATTTACTACCTACCCCCTCGCTCTCTCTCTCTCTCTCTCTCTCTCACACACACACACAAACACACACACCTATGCCTGATCACACACATACATACCATCTGTCTTCTCTTTTCCATCCTTCCTCCCATCCTTCCTCCCTCCTTTCTTCTCTTCCTTACTTCCTTCTTTAATTCCTGTTTCCACCTTTCTATAGTCCTTCCTTCTTTCATGTATCAAGGCAAATATCTTCTAGTCTCATATACATACAAATAAAAAAATACCTACTACAATGCTAAATGTTTTTGATCCTAACCCTACTCAGATACTGATTTATATTATAGTAGTTCCTAGGAAGAAATGACCAAACATATATTTTCTGAATAGCACCCTTTCTTAGTTTCTTGGCTGCTAAAACAAATGACACCCCTGATGACACTTCCCAACCCTTCCCCTGTCCTGTGTGGAGCCAGCTTGAGCTCCCATTGTGGGTTCCAATAATCTTCTTTGTATATATGGAAAAACCAATCTTCACATTTATTCGAAAGTATAAGGGTCCCCAAATAACCAAAAACATCCAGGAAAAGAACAAAGTTTGAGGACTCAAACTTCCCAATTTTAACTTATGTCAATTGTACAGTAATCAATACATCCTGGTACTGGCACAAGGACAGACATATAGTCCAACTGAATGAAACTGAGAGTTCAAAAATAAACTCCTTCATCTATGGGAATTGATTTTAAAATAATGAATCTCTCTTTGTTTCTCTCTCTCTTTCAGTTCTGCATCTCAGTTGAACCCTGACTAATATAGCCGTTAGCAGCAAGCGAAGCATTATTATTATGGATTTATGTATTTAAGGATTAATAAATTTAAACCCCCATGATATTAACAAAGTAAATATATGTAAAATATATACAGAAGGAATGAGAGGGGACTCAAAATGCTTCACTACTAACTATCTAAATAAATAAATATCAAAGTAAGCATTAACAAAGAATACATGGACCAAAAATGGGTAAGATTTAAAAAGACCCAATAAGAAAATGGCTAAAGAAACTTCTGCTTTATCTGTAGTAATTTTTTTTCAAGATTTATTTATTTATTTGCCCCCTCCCTCGTTGTTTTGTGCTCACTGTCTGCTCTCTGTGTGTTCTTCTGTGTCTGCCTGTCTTCTCCTTTGGCAGCACCAGGAACCAATCCTGAAAACTTCCCGAGTGGGAGAGAGGCGCTCAATCTCTTTTGCCACATCAGCTCCCTGGTCTGCTGTGTCTCTTATTATCTCTCATCTGTGCCTCTTTTTCTGGCATCATCTTGCTGTACCAGCTCTCCGCACAGGCCAGCACTCCTGCACGGACCAGCATTCCACTTGGTCCAGCTCTCTGCTTGGCCAGCTCTCTGCTTGGGCCAGCTAACCATATGGACCAGCTTGCCTTTCACTAGGAGGGCCTGGGAATCAAACCCTGGACCTCGTCCTATATGTTAGATGGGAGCCTAATCACTTAAGCCACATCCATTTCCCTATTTGTAGTTATTTTAATTGCAAAGTGTTTATACTCTCCATTCAAAAGTCAGACATTGGAAAAAGGAGAAGAAAAGCATGACAAAACTTTATGTTATTTACAAGAAACTCTTCTTAAATTCAAAGACACAGGTAAGTTAAAAATGAAAAGAAGAATGGTAAAAATATATATACCAAGCAAACAATCCAGGAAGAAGTAAAACCAATCCTGCTCATATTCTTCCAAAACAAAGAAGTGGAGGGAATACTCCTTAGTTCATTCTATGAGGCCAACATTACTCTAATACTAAATCCAGTTAAAGATACCAAAAGAAAAGAAAATGAAAATTACAGACAAATATCCCTAATGAATATTGATGAAAATATCCTCAACAAAATACAAGGAAATCGAATCTAACAGTACATTAAAAGAATTGTACGGTATGATCAGATGGGATTTATTCCCAGTATGCAAGCATGGTTCAACATAGGCAAATCAATTAATGTAATGTACCACATTAATAGAAAAAAGGACAAAACACATGATCATCTTAATTAACACAGAAAAAGCACTTGACAAAATCCAACGCCACTTTTTACAAAAAAATTACTCAAAATTAATAAAAGAAGGAAACTTCCTCAACATGATAAAGGGCATATATGTAAAAAACCACAGCTAACATCACACTTAATGTTGAAAGACTGAAAGTTTTCTCTATGATCAGGAACAAGACAGGTTGCCCAAAGTAACGACTGTTATTCAACATTGTCCTGGAAGTTCTAACCAAATAATTAGGCAAGAAATAGAAATAAAAAGCATTCATATTTGCAGTGGAAGAAGTAAAACTTTCTTTATTGTTAGATGACATGGAACTATATGTAGAAAATCCTGAAAAATCCACAACAAAGCTATTAGATCTAATAAACATATTCAGCAAATTGATAGAATACGAGGTCAACATGCAAAAATCAATAGTGTTTATATACACTAATAATGAACAATCTGATGATGAAATCAAGGGAAAAAATCCATTTCAAATTGCAATCAAAAGAACAAATATCTAGGAATAAATCTATCTAAAGCTATAAATGACTTTTACAATACTACAAAATATTGCTAAAAGAAGTCAAAATTTTAAAAGACCAAAATAAATTAAAGGGCATTTGTGTTCATGGATTGGAAGATTATTTTTAAGATGTGAATTCCTTGCAAATTGATTTACAAATTCAAATGCAATCCCATTTAAAATTCGAACATTCTTCTTTCTAGATATGGATAAGCCAATCATCAAATTTATTTAGAAATATAAGGAACCCTAAATAGCCACAACCGTCTTGAAAAAGAACAGTTTAAGTGCACACATTCCAGATTTTAAAACTTATTACAATGTTACAGTAATCAATACAGCATGAAACCAGCACAAGGATAGACATATAAACAAATGGAATCAAATTGAGAATTCAAAAATAAATCCCAACATCTATGGCCAATTGATTTTTGACAAAGGTATCAATCCACTCAATGGGGGAAAATAGCTTCTCCAACATATGGTGCTAGAAAACTAGATATCCATCTGCAAAAGAATAAAAGTTCACCACTGCCTCACACCATAAATAAAAATTAACTCAGAATGATTACATATCTAAATATAAGAAACAAAACTATAAAACTCCTAGAAGAAAACAGAAGGAAGCATCTTCAGGACCTTGTTTTAGGCAACGGTTTCTTAGACTTTACAACCAAAGCACCAGCAACAAAAGAAAAATAGATAAACGGGACATCATCACATTTTTT
>JAQZBX010068779.1:0-15691 GCA_029593785.1 Cabassous unicinctus | reverse complement strand
CCCCCCCCCTTTTTTTTTTTGCTTTAGCTCTATTTGAATGAGATTTTGTTTCTAACTCAAAGTGCCTGGTTAAGGTTAGAGCCAATGAGGAAGTGTCCCTATGCCATTTAAGCAGCAGGAGAGAAATATAAGTGATTGTGAAATAAACCCTAAAATTGAAGTTGGTGTCAAAACTGAAGTAGCGATCAAACCATTATTTAATGGGGCTGGGAAAGTTATTTGGATTGCCCCATGCTAAAAATGAGTCAGATCTTTTATGTTTCCATTCAGTTATAAAGAAAATAGCAAAAGTCCCATTTCAATATCGGTGAGGAGGATGGCTAGGAAGGAGGGCTATTTTGGGTTAAGTGGGTTTTCTTGAGGCTCTCTGCATAGTGTGGGACCATGGACTTCCACCAGACAGAAGGAAATTTGAATTCTGGCCAGATCATTTACCAGATAATCTGCTTGATGTCTCTCTTCTGTAGGTTCTTCTGTAAAATGAGGATGACGGTGGCAAGGTCTCCTTCGTCTAGCTGTGAGGATCCCCAAGGGTCTAGCTGGTAGCTGGCTTTCCCGTGGGAGCAGTGGCATCACTCGCATGCTTTGTGCGCAGCCCCTGTGCCCCTAGTTTCTCTGGCCTCGGTGGCATCACAGAAGCAGGGGAAGGGAAGCCTGTAAACAGTAGCCATTGAAGAAGCCTGTTTCATGGAATTTTAACACGAAATTTACTTTTTGTTCAGTGTTATTGCCACCCTGTGGATTTTTCGGGTAATGAAACTCAATCCGAAAAATTGAAAGGAGATTACTGCTACTATAGTAAATCTCAGTTGCCAGTGAGCGCGCCCTCCTCTGGCTGGAGAAATGAGCACAAGCCATTCTCTCCTTTGACCTTGTAAAGTTGAACGTGGTACTGCAAGCATGAATGAGACCATTAATTAATCCCTGCTCCCTCCATGCATGCAGATCCCTCCTCCGCAATTGTTAAATATAAAAATTGAATCCCCAAGTAATTTGAATTTCAGGGCTGGCAAGTGGGTAAATCAAAGATGAAAACTTAAAGCCTGGCTTCCAATTGAACATATTCCTCACTTACACGATTGGATAATAGATGCTTGTTTTCACAATTAGCTGATGGTTGTTTTCTTCATTATTTACTTATTTTATAGGTAGTAGTCAACTGGAAATTTAATTTGCCTTAAAGCAGTGAATTACAGGTGATTCTGCCCTCTTCTACGCTATTCCCTGGGTGTTGCCAGTTTTCTTCCTTTAGAAGTCCTTCTTATTTGATGGGACAATTCAAGAGCCTGTCTCTATTCCCTTGCGAATTTCCACCTTTGTGTATTCTTCCCACACTATGAAATAGCCCCTACTCCTCTAATGTGGTGCAAATCCTATTTTTTCTGGCACCAAATCATCCTACTTATTTTTTCTGAGTTTTTCAGCATAAGGCTCGTTCTTTTTTGGTGCTTTTATTACTGGATTTTTATAAGTTACTTTAATGTATACATTTCTTATTTCTTTAGCTAGACTATGATTTCATTGAAAGAAAAGACTATGTCTTTTTTTTAAAGATTTATTTATTTTTGAAGTTTTGCTAAGTTTGTTTTTTAAACTTACATTTTCTATTGGTCATTGCTGTATGTAGTAGCCAACACTTACATAGTACTTACTATGTGGCAGGCATTATTTTAAATCCTTTAGTAATCTTTTCTTTGGCAAACTTGTTCATTAATTCGAATAATTTGTCATTTGAGTTATCTTGAATTGTCAGCAAAGGCAATTATATTTCTATAGTTATTGACTCTTTCCTTGCTTTCCTGCCAATATCTGTGCCTTTTATTTTATTCATTTTTTTTCTTTTTTCTTAACACACGCACTCCATATCCACAGAACATATACTACATCTTTCCCCCTCCTCTCATCCCCTGGTAACCTCTAATCTACTTTCTGTCTCTGAGCATTGGCTATTTCTAGACTTCTCTTAAAATTGACATCAAACAATATTTAACCTTATGTGTCTTGCTTATTTCACTGAGTGTAATGTTTTCAAGGTACTTCCATATTTCATGTCTTAGAACTTCATTCTTTCTTATGGCCAGATAATATTCCATTGTGTGTATGTACCACATCTTTTTTTATCTATTCATTTGTTGATGCACACTTTCCCCACCTTTTGGCTATTGAGAATAATCTGGTACAAACAATGGTGTACAAGCATCTGTTTGAGACTGTTTTCATGTTCTGTGGGTATATACTTAGAAGTGAAATTGCCCAATTATATGGTAATTCTATATTTAACTTTTTAAGGAAATGCCACATTGGCATATTGCTTTCTAAAGTGGCTGCGCCATTTTGCATTTGCACCAACAATGCACTAGAGTTTCAGTTTCTCTGGATCTTCTCCAACATTTGTTACTTTCTGCTTTCTAAAATAATAGCCATCCTATTATGATGGCTATTATGGTGTGAAGTGGTATCTCAATGTGATTTTTGATTTGTATTTCCCTAATGGCTAATGATTTTGAGCATCATTTCAAATGATTCTTGAGCATTTGTATATCTTCTTTGGAGAAATATCTATCCAAAAAGCCCTTTGCCATTTTAAAATTGGGTTATTTGTCTTTTTGCTGTTGGATTTTAAAAGTTCTTTATATATATTTAAAAGTTCTTTATATATTCTGGATATTAAGCCCTTATCTGATATATGGTTTGCAACTATTTTCTCCCATTATATAGGTTGTCTTTTTCACTTTCTTCATAATGTCCTTTGATGGACAAAAGTTTTAAATTTTGATGAAGTCAAATTTATCTACTGTTTCTTTTGCTGCTCATGCATTTGGTATACTATCTAAGCATTCGTTACCTATCATAAAGATTTGCCCCTGTGTTATCTTCTAAGACGGTTGACCCGTTATGAGTTCATTTTTTATATGATGTGACGTAGGAGGTTAACTTCAATCTTCAGCATGTGGATAGCCATTATTGTCAACACCATTCACTGAAGAGACTATCTTTTCCCCCACTGCAGATACTTAATACCTTTGTTGAAAATTAATTGGTTATAGATGTGTGGGTCAATTTCTGGACTTTCAATCCTGTTGCATTTATCTAATTGTCTATCTTTATGCCAGGACCACACTGTTTCATTACTGTCACTTTGTAGTACAATTGAAATCAGGAAGTATGAGTTCTCCAGTCCTGTTCCTCAGTTCTTCTTTTTCAAGATTGTTTTGGCTATTCAGTGCCCCTCACAGTTCCACATGAATTTGAGGATCAGCTTTTCTATTTCTGCAGAAAAGGCTGCTGGAATTTTGATAAGGATTGCATTTAATTTGTAGATCACTTTGGGTAGTGTTGATACCTTGACAATATTAAGTTTTCCAGTCCATGAACATGGAATGTCTTGCCACTTATTTAGGTCTTCTTTAATTTCCTTCAGCAGTGTTCTGTAGTTTTTAATGTACAAGTTTTTTATATCCTTGGTTAAATTTATTCCTAGGTATTTTATTCTTTTAGATGTTATTGTAAATGGAGTTGTTTTTTTTAAATTTCCTTTTTGGATTGTTCATTTCTAGTCTAGAAACACTTTTGATTTTTGTGCTTTGATCTTGTACCCTTCCACTTTGCTAAGATGGTTTATTTGCTCTACTAGAATTCTTCATTTTTGTTCTTCAGTTTTGTCCTTATTACTTGTTTATTTGGTGCCTCTTTTTAATGAAATTGCTGTTTCCCTGTGTGTATTGTCAGTGTTTCTGCAAGCTTATATTTGCATTTGAGAATTCCTCTTCCCCTGATTGTTGATACTCTGTTTTAATTTACTGTTGTCTGCCTCCAATGTTGGAGTGGAAATGGTTGGAATCTGCTAGTAGAGAACCTTCCAGTGCAGGAAAGAGAATTTTTCCATTCCTTTTGAGTGTTGCAAACCACCTGGAAAACTGTATTACCTCTGAGATCTGGTTTTTCATGCTAACTTCTTCAGTCTGGAAGCAGATGCAGAACTGTTTCCTGCTTGACTGTGTATATATGTGTCTGTGGTTGTGTAGGGGATGTGGAAGCAGGGCCAACTTGCCTGACTGCATTACATTCTTTCTCTAAACACTCATCCTAATGAATGTTCTTGGTTCCCTACTTTCCTTTATTTGCATTAATTATGAGTTAGAGGAATTCCAAGTGCCAATCTCACCCATATTAACCATCTTATCCAGAATCTATCTTTACATCAATAGTTCCTTTCTCAATTCAATCCCATCAGATTTCTATCTTTTAGGGATAAATAAACATTTCTGTTTTTCTAATTACATTCTTTTTTTTATTCTCGGCATGGTTAAGGATTTATCCTTATTTTTTCATTCATTTTCAAAGGTTTGTTGTGAGGTGGAATTCATTGCATCTGCCCATTCTGCTGCATTGGTCTTATCTTTACTAATAACCACTCGGTAATCACTAATTACTAATACCCACTTATTGTTTTCCTATTTCTAGCTAGTTCATATTGGCTCAACTGTTAGTAAAACATATATTAGTAGTACCAATAATGAAAGAATACTTGTATTCAGCAACCTCTGATTAATACGTAGATCAGAGAATCATTGTATTGAATAAAAATGAATAATTATTATAACCCATTCTATATAATTTGATACCATTTTGCATTTCTCTAACATATTCATAAATTATGTCATCTAATTCTCACAATGATCCTGAGATGATTATTGTAATTTCAAGTTGTGAAAAATAAGTCCAAGGATTAACTGATATTCACATTATTAGTATGCAACTGATAAAGACTCAAAGTCCAGGGTAGCATAGATGTTAAAAGCCAAAAGCTACAGTCAGGCAGAGTTCTGGGAAGATGGCATCAGGGTAGGCAAGCAGTGCTCAACTCTCTCACAAAAACAATGGAGAAAAGGCCAAAGCTGTCTGAGGAACCTGTTTTGGGGGTCAGCAGACCAGAACAGTGCTTTGCAACCCCCAGGAAGATGAGGTACAGGGAGACAAAGAACCTGAAATGACAACTGTTACTAAACTACCACGGTGGCTGGGAAGGGCACCCATCCCCCACCCTCAAGGCATGCAGCCTAGATAAAACCCGTGGCCCACTGTAGCCAATTCAGAGGGGAACAGACATTTTCCTCCCTGAGAAGAGGAGAGGGATTTGGAGGGCAGAGAATAGTTTCCCTTCAGTGAATTTGGCCAGCAAAGCATGCTTTGAATCTTGGCTCTGGCTAGACCAGAAATAGGGCAAGTAGAGGTGGAAAGAAACTCCTCTGTGGAGTTCATTGTGTAGTGCCACCTGCTAGCAAACTGGGAAACTGCAAGGGGAAAAACTGATTTTGGGTCTCTCTTAGCCCAAAATCCTGGAAGAAAATCCGTGCTCCATTAGTGAGTCCCTGGCATGATTTTGATAATGTATGATGGGCAATTTTAAATATTCAGAATAATTTGAACCAAAAATCAAAAAGAGCCATGAGCAAAGAAAATCACTATGCAAGAGAGAGAAATTGACAAAGTAACTTCACCAACACAATTCAGATGCCAAGGAATCAGAGAAAAATTAAAAGCAATATTAGGAAACAGGAAGAATGGCCCAGGCAAAGGAACAAACCAAATATCATGACAAAATCTACAGTCAGACAGTATAAGGTCAAATTTCACTTCAGTTACAACTTGTGGGGCCATTGGAAAATTATTTAACTTTCCTGTCTCTCTGTTTCTCGTCTGTAAAATATTATTGATTATAATACTTCCCTCAAAATATTGTAGTGAAGACTAAATATAAAGAACTTAGAACTGTTATAATCACATAATATGCATAATCACATAATATTTATGTCACTATAAATAGTACTGGTTGTTATTATAATTATAGCTATTATTTTGACCTCACATCTAGCATTCTTTCACCACATTATATAATTGCATGTAAAACCAATTTTAGAGATCCTTTTAAATTTAGGGATAAGGTCAGAAAAAAAAAAAGAACTCTCCCAAAGTACGGATATGTACAAACACACACATGCACACATATATGAAAGGACTACTTAACCTTTTGCAGTTGTAGCTCAACCTGATGCTTTCTTGGTTCTAGTCACTGCAAAATGTGTTAGAAAAATAGTTTTGAGCAAGATAGATGCTGCTGGCTCTCCTGGAGCTTACATTTTTGAAGAGTAGACATTCAATAACTTATTTTACTATACCAAAGTCATTACAATTGCACTAAGGGTTTTAGAGCAAGAAATCATTTGGCTAGGTACTACTCAAAAGACCTAGAAAGTCTCAAGCTCAATCATGATGACTGGACTTTTATTTTCCTGAAGGCATGCCTGGAAAAATAATTGCTTTTAAATTGTTGGAAAATGATGGCAGAATTTCATGGCTTCTATTAGAAGAATTAAAAACTTAGAATTTGTTCATTTTCATATTTTACTATTCAAGTGTGGGAAACAATCCAGCAGGCAGAATAATTCAGGTCTTTGGAGACGTGTACTGTGTTGGGAAGAGAATATCTTTTGTGGATATGGAGGGAGATGGCTAAAACAGAGCAAATATACATCAGTGGGTTCTTGGATTGTAAATAATGTGTTACAAAAGCAAAAGTAAGAAAATTCCTTTATATTGATCAGAGACTGCTGAATACAAGAATCCTCTAATCACTTGTGTCATTAATATGTTTTACTCACAGTTGAGCTAATAATAGTCTCCAGTTACTAATGATTAACATTATATGAAATTCTCAAATATATACTGATTGCCTACCATGTCTTGAGCATTCTTCTGTGCATTTGTAGCATTTGGTGAACAAAACAGATGATGATCCTGGACCTCAAGGTACTTTAATTATGTCAATAGAAAATACCCACTGTTCTCCACTCACCCTCTCTTTGTGGAGAAAGATGCAGGAGGAACAGGCTCCTGCTTCTGATGCTGGAACCTAGGGCAAGTTAAAGATAACTGAGCCCCAGTCAAGGAAAAGGACAGCTGAGATGCTCCTCTTGCTTGTCCCAGTGCTACTTGCTGGCCTGAGGGACCTTCAGTTTACCCTTTAACAAGCAACTACACTTATTTGCAGCCAGGTCCATCATTCAGGCAGTCACTGATTATCCCATGCATCACCAGACATCTCCATTTCCAGGAAAAATACTCAGGGCACGTGGAGGGGAAGGATGATCTGCCCGAGTATTGCTGATGGACTGATGGGAGTTGAAGCCAGGTTACAATGAATTGAGAAGTGAAAGATTGTTGAGGAAGTATTGTTCGCAGACAAAGTGAGATTTAGTGTCTTTAGATATCATTAAAACAGTAATCCAGGATCCTGTCACTCAGACTTTTGCCTCAGGGCTCCTGACTAAGGAACATATAAGAAAGGGACAGTGGACAAAAGACAAGTCCACTGCAGTGGAGTTACATCTAACACAAAGTTGGGAATCAAAGTCAGAACACAAGATGGAAAATCATGTATTGACAGATTTACCCATAATAATCCCTTAATCGTCCCAAGTTAAAGTACTTGGCACCTGTTTTTGTTTTTACACTATAGCCCTTTGTTAGTCAATGTTTTTGTGCTCTTAGTTATTAAAACTTCAGTTCCTCTCTCAAGAGTAATGACAAATCCATCACCACTCACATGTCTGGTCACATGTTTTGCTTGTTGTTTTTTTCAGGAGGCATCAGGAACCGAACCAGGACCTCCAACGCTGGAAGCAGGCGCTTAACTGCTTTAGCCACATTCATTCCCCCATGCATTCCTTTTCCTCTTTCTTTTTCTTTCTGACTCTCTATCTCAATTACTTCCCTAGGTTTGCCAATATGCAGTGACTGCTTTCAGTTAGATTTTATTTCATATACGTTATGATCAGTGTATGTGTGACATTTCAATAAGTGAAGTGTGTGTATGGTGAGATTCCATTGCACTATTTTAAAAATATCTGGGTCAGGGGAGCAGATGTGGCTCAAGTGGTTGAGCTCCCACCTCCCACATGGGAAGTCCCTGTTTGGTTCTTGGTGCCTCCTGAAAAAACAAACAACAAGCAAAACGAAATGGAAAACAAAAAGCAACTCAGGGAAGCCGATGTGCCTTAGTGGTTGAGTGCTGGCTTCCCACATATGAGGTCCCGGGTTCAATTCCCAGCCCCAGTACCAAAAAAAAAAAAAAAAAATCTGGGTCAGGCTAAGTGTGCCAGCCACATCCCACGACCACAGCTCAGCAGAGCAGGGTATGGCAGACTCATAGAAGAGGAGCTAGCAGGACCATGGAGAAAGAATTCATATATGAAGTTTATCAGAAGACTGCAGAATGGCTTCTGTCCCACACCAAGCACCCATCTTAAGTGGCAGTGACCTGCGGTTCTGGGTTAGGAGGTCTGGCTGATTGACAAAGTGGCTCAGTCCTTTGATTACAGCGAGATAGCTAGCTTTCCTCAAAGTACAGCTCCAGGTCATGCTTGACGATTGGTGTTTGGGTTCCTGAATGACTGAGCCTGTGTGGTGATGCAGGACAGATTCCACTTTTATGAAGTCTACCGGCTCTGGAAGGTAACATTCCCAGGGAGGGTTTTCTTTTCCAGCTTATGGTTGTGGACACCCTAGTAGTCATCAGCACAGCTGGGGGGATCAAACCCAAGTTCAAGGTTGGAGACATCATGCTGATCGGTGATCACATGCCTGGTTTCTCTGGCCAGAGCCTGCTCAGAGGCCCCAATGATGAAAGGTTTAGCGATTGTTTTCCTGCCATGTCTGATGCCTATGGCCACAGTCTGAGGCAGAAGGCTCCCTGTGCCTGGAAAAAAATAGGGGAGCAGTGAGAACTACAGGAAGGCACTTATGTGATGCTTGGTGGCCCCAACTTTGAGACCATTGCAGAGTGTTGTCTGATGCAGTAGCTGGGGGCTGATGCTGCTGGCATGAACACAGCACAGAAGTTATAGTTGCACGGCATTGTGGACTTTGAGTTTTTGGCTTCTCCCTCATCACCAACAAGGTTATCCTGAATTATGAAAGCTTAGAGGAGGCTAATCTAGAGGAAGTATGGGAGACTGGGAAACAAAATGCACGGATATTGGAACAGTTTGTCTCCATTCTTATGGTTAGCATTCCACCTTCGGGCAATGCCATTTGACCAGGCTCAGAGTGGTCTGGCCAGCCTCTCCACCATGAGGTCCAAGTAGCTGCCACCTTGTTGGGCTCACCTGTCTCTGTCCTTAAATAGTAGCAGAAAAGAGAGGAGGGTCTATCCTTCACCATCCCCATGAATCCGTTTTGGTGGCAGGTCCTATTTAGCTAAGTTATCTTCTCAAAGGAGTTTCCACTCTTGTTAATCCCCCAGAGCTGGAGCCCATGACCTTCCATGTGGCCGTGGATTTGCCCATGATTTGATGTGAGCCTTCAAACTTGGCATTGTGACTTCTACTAACTCAAAAGTGATGCTCTTACATTCCTGGGGCTCAGTTCTGGAGACAACACAAGGACCGGATCAATATCTCTTAGACTTTAACGCCATGCTTTAAAAATAAAGAGAAGGATGTATAATAAAACAAAAACATCTGGGTCAGCACTGGGCAATGCAGAACTATTTGGTTTAAACTGGACTGGATGTCTGGAGGCCTAAGGGAAGCCTCTGACTCTCCCTGTCCCTTAAGAGACAAGGCTGGGCATAAAGGGGACTTGCCTAATTACTGACCTCTCCAAATGATGGGAAGAGAAGAGAACAATGAGTCTGCCTCAAGAGAGCAAGCCAGCTATGATGTACTCCAGAAAATGGCTGGTCAAGAGAGTGTACCACACATAGATTTGGAAAGGGCAAACCCAGTTAATTTTTTTTTAAGATTTATTTTATTTATTCCCCCCTCCCCATCCCCCCTCCCTTTGTTATTTCTTTCTTTCTGCTTGCTTTGGGATTGGTTTGCTGTTTTGTTTTGTTTTTCTAGTTTATCCAGTTGTTCAGTTAGATCTTTGATTTTACCTTTCTTCTTTTTTAATATAGCCTATTAGGGTTATAAATTTCCCTCTCAGCACTGCCTTTGCTGTATCCCATAAATTTTTACAAGTTGTGTTCTTGTCATCTCAATATAGCTACTAATTTCTCTTGCAATTTCTTCTTTGACCCACTGATTGTTTAGGAGTGTGTTGTTTAGCCTCCATATATTTGCGAATTTTCCTCTTTCCTGCCTATTATTGATTTCCAGCTTAGTTCCATTATGATCAGACAAAGTGCTTTGTATAATTTCAATCTTCTTAAATTTGTTGAGAGCTGTGTTGTGACCCAACATGTGGTCTATCCTGGAGAAAAATCCATGAGCACTTATGTCTGTTAAATCCAGCTGATTTATTATATAGTTCAGGTTCTCTGTTTCCTTGTTGATCTCTGTCTAGTTATTCTATCTGTTGATGTGAATGGTATATTGAAGTCTCCAACTATTATTGTAGAGACATTTACTTCTCTTTTCAGTTTTTCCAGAGTTTGTCTCATGTATTTTGGGGCACCCTGGTTAAGTTCATAGATATTTATGACTGTTACTTCTTCTTGGTGAATTGTCCCTTTTATTACTATATAATGGCCTTCTGTGTCTCTTATCACTTTTTTGCATTTAAAGTCTGTTTTGTCTGACATCATCATAGCTATATCTGCTTTCTTTTGGTTACTATTTGTGTAAAATATCTTTTTCCAACCTTTCACCCTCAGTCTGTTTGCATCCCTGGGTCTAAGATGCGTCTCCTGCAGGCAGCATATGGATGGCTCATGTATTCTTATCCATTCTATCAGTCTATGTCTTTTGATTGGGGATTTTAATCCATTAACATTCAGTGTTATTACTGTAAATGCATTACCTACTTCAGCCATTTTATCCTTTGACTTTCATATGTCATATCTTATTTTTGTCCATCTTTTTTTTTTTTTAAGATTTATTATTTATTTATTTATTTCTCCCCCTACCTCATTGTTTGCTTTTGCTGTCTGCTCTCTGTGTCTGCTCATCTTTTTTTTTTTTTTAAAGAGGCACCAGGAACCAAACCTGGGATCTCCCATGTGGGAAGGAGGCACCCAATCACTCAAGCCACATCCGCTCCCTGCTTGTTGTATCTCTCATTATCTTTCCTCATTGTGTCTCCTCATTGCATCATTTTGTTACGTCAGCTCACCATGCCAGCTCGTTGTGTCAGCTTGCTGTCTTGCTTGTTTCCTTTAGGAGACACCAGGAACTAAACCTAGGATGTCCCATGTGGTATGCAGGTGCCCAACTGCTTGAGCCACATCTGCTTCTCTTTTGTCCATTGTGGCAGTTTGATATTGTTTATGAATTCCAAAAATAGATATTGGATTATGTTTGTAAACTAGTCTGTCCTGCCAGGCATATTAGATTATATTGAATTCAGAGGTTTCACTTTTACTTGATTAAATAATGATTAAGGCTTTGATTGGGCCATGTCAGTAGGATTTTGCATCCCCGCCCCCTTGGTGGGTGGAGACTCACAGAGAAACCACACCGCAGAGAAGGGAGTTGGGAGTTTTGAGTTGGAGCCGGGGAAGTAAGCACACAGAAGAGCAGAGCAGCTGAGCCTGGATAGAATCAAGCCCTGGGGAGAGAAACAGAACCGGTCACCTGATAGTCTACAGCTAGCTTTGTAGAGAGAGCCAGGCAGCTGAGCTGGGAGAGAAACAAGCCCCAGGAAGAGAGGAGCCCAGAAAGCCTGAACTCTTGGCAGATGTTGGCAGCCATCTTGCTCTAACATGTGGCAACAGACTTTGGTGAGGGAAGTAACTTATGCTTTATGGCCTGGTAACTGTAAGCGTCTATCCTAAATAAATACCTTTTATAAAAGCCAACAGATTTTTGGTATTTTGCATTAGCTCCCCTTTGGCTGACTCATACATCCATCTTTTAACCTTTTTCATTACCCTTTCTGGTAGTCTTCACTTCTACACTGTCCTCCAACCCTCTCTCTCTTCTCTTTTTTTTTTCCCCCAGCGGCAGAACTCCCTTTAGTGTTTCCTGCAGAGCTAGATTCTTATTTATGAACTCTTAGTTTCTTTTTATCTGTGGATATTTTAAGCTTTCTGTCATATTTGAAGGACAGTTTTGCCAGAAAATAATTCTTTGCTGGCAGTTTTTCTCTTTCATTACCTTAATTATATCATACCAGTACCTTCTTTCCTCCATGGCTTCTGAAGAGAAATCCACACTAAGTCTTATTGGCTATCCCTTATATGTAATGTTATGCTTTTCCTTTGCTGCTTTCAGAATTTTCTCTTTATCTTTAGCATTTGGCATTCTGCATATTATGTGTCTTGGGGTAGGTCTATTTGGATTTATTTTAATTGGAGTACACTGTGCTTCCTGGACGTGTATATTCATGTCTTTATTGAGAGTTGGGAAATTTTTGGCTATTATTTCCTCATATACTCTTTCTGCCCCTTCTCTTCTCCTGGAACTCCCCTAACATGTACGTTGATGTGCTTCATGTTATCATCCAACTCCCTGAGCCCCTGTTCAATTTTTTCCATTCTTTTCTCTCTTTTCAATTTCAGTTGTTCTTTCCACTACATCACTGGTTCTTTCTTCCATGATTTCAAATCTGCTGTTGTATGCCTTTATTGTATTTTTAATCTCAATTATTGTGTCTTTCTTTCCTATAATCTGTTATATTTCTATCCAAGATTACAATTTTTTCTTTGTGCTCACTCCATGTCTTCTTAATGTCTTTTTTTCCTTTAGCCATGTTGTCCTTCAAGTCCATGTTTTGATTTAGGAGACTTGTATGAACCTAACTGATTAGCTGTTTTAAGCTGTGTGTCTCTTCTGGAGCTTCAATTTGTTCTTTTGCCTGAATTATATCTTCCTTTTTCTTTGTATGGCTTGTAATTTTTTGCTGTTGTCTAGGCATTTGATTCTGATGCTGAGTTTACTCTGATGTTCAGTTTCTCTCTTTTACCTAAAGATTTACTGTTAAGTAGCTGTGTGCTACCACTGTTCTTTGATTCTTGGTTCAACTTGTTCTAGATATTTAGGATTGACACTCTTTAACTGCTCAAACTAGGCCTAAGGACCCAGTAAGGGGTACAGGCCAGCTTTCAAGGGCCTTGGAGAGGGTGACAGTAAAGGCACAGGCAGTGTCCTCAGGGCTGGCCAAGCCTCACAAACAAACTCTCAGAGGCTGTTTTCCACCCCTGGCAGGCCACACCCTCCCTCTCTTCACCTCCTCAGCAACCAGCCCAGGCAGAAGGAAGGGTTGTTTGAGAAGGCAAATTTTCTTTAGCTTCCTGCAGGCTCTCAGTGCAAACAATGTCATGGCCCCACCCAGCCTGGAAGCATGCAACCCCTCCAATGCAGCAAAGTTCACTGGCCAAAGTCTGAATTTGCTGCAGGCTGTATCCCTCCCTCTTCCCTTTCTTGGGGAGGAGGACCCCTGCAACCCCTTCAGTCCACAGCCACTGCAGTCCACAGACTGCTGTTTGCTCTGTAGGTAAGGAGATGGCGTCCTGCTATTGCTTTTGCAGCTCTAATCATGGTTTTTTCAGCCAGCTGAGATTCCTTTCCTTTGCCCTTCTCTCTTCTGGCTGGTGTCTCGCCTTTGCCCCAGAGCAGTCCTCCAGACAGTCTCTGCTGTCCTCTAGCTATTTTTTTCTGGGGGAGAAGTGATCCTTCAGCCTCTCTAATTCTCCATCTTCTTGGAAGAACTTTTATATACAGTATGTACTCTTTACTTAAGAATTTCTTCTTCCCATTTGTGACAATTTAGCATATTGGAAACCTCTGAATTTTCATGTCCTTTATTTAATGGTTAAAAAAACATAAATTTAGAATTAGCCAACTGGACTCAGTTTAGATGATCCCAATTTTGTTGGCAACATCCAAAGCATCATAGCCAGGAGCTAGTCGAGTACACACCTTATTGTCTCCATCAGCCCTGATCAGGATGTCAACCTTGGCCACGTCAATGTCATAGAGCTGCTTCATAGCCAGTTTGATCTGGTGCTTGTTGGCCTCAACATCCACAGTGAAGAGAAGTGTATTGTTATCTTCAAACTTTTTGGCTGACTCAGTGGTCAGGGGATCTCGATGATGGCTTCGTGGTCAAGCATGTTTCTCCTACGGATGCTCTTCTGAGGATATTTGGGCTGTTTTCTGAGATGCAGGGTCTTGGGCTACCAGAAGGTGGGTGACCTGTGGATATTCTTTCAGTACTGCCTTTTTGGCTTTCAAATCCTTTGCATTGGCTTGGTTTTAGGAGGGGCAGGGGATTCCTTCTTTGCTTTTGCACCATCTTTGTGAAAAGCTTCATTTCCTTTTTGAGTCTCCTCTTCCTAGCATCACAATACTGCTCAGAGTAGGAGTTCTTCCACAGTATTTTTGAGCAGGTACCCTTATTTGTAAAAGGTAGATCCAAGTACACCTTGGCCTTCATTCCCAGTCTTCTGATTTTGTATGCTTTCAGCTCCAGCAGGAGCCCCAAATCTCCTCATTACAGTGGCCATCACTATTCCCTCTTGTCGTGAAATTCCGTATGCCTATGAATCCTGTTTTCTAGAGAAGATTTATCCCTCTCCATCACATGTATATGAATAATTGTTACTAGGTCAGATAAGCTGATTCAGCTTTCACTAGGAAGAATAAAAGGAAACAAAATAAAAGAAACAAAACCCCTTGATATAAAAGTAAGTGAAGGTAGTAAATAAAAATCATGTTCTATCCAAAATGTAACATATGAACATTGCATATGATTTTCTAAATAATACCACATAAAGGCATCACAAAGAATTGATATTAGATAAAAGAATCTGAGATTTATTGTCATAATGAAGGTTGTTTGCACTAGAATGAGAGCTTTGTGTATTTAGATGTTTTAAAAAATGAAATAAATTTATCTGATTACCATGTAGGAGCATAAACATTTTTGGGCATGAGAACAGACCACAAGATGCTATTGCCGGAAAATGGATATGGCTCAAGCGATTGGGCTCCTGTCTACCATATAAGAGGTCCAGAGTTCAATTCCTGGGGCCTTCTGGTAAAGGCAAGTTGGACCGTGTGGCAAGCTGGCACGAGCAGAGAACTGGCCCACGCACAGTGCTGGCCTGCTCGGAGAGCTGGCACAGCAAGATGACAGAACAAAAAGAGACACAGAGGAGAGACAATAAGAGATGCAGCAGACCAGGGAGCTGAGGTGGCGCAAGAGATTCAATGCCTCTCTTCCACTCTGGAAGGTCCCAGGATCTGTTCCTGCTGCTGCCTAAAAAGAAGACAAGCAGACACAGAAGAACACACAGCAAATGGACACAGAGAGCAGACAACGGGGGAAGGAGGGGAGAGAAATAAATAAATAAATCTTGAAAAAAGAAGATACTATTGGGAAGCGGGAGTGGCTAAGTCGATAGAGCCCCCGTTTACCATATGGGAGGCCCCGGGTTCACTTCCCAGGGCCTCCTTGTGAGGGCAGGCCGGCCCGAGAAGCCTAGTGGGCTGATGCAGCAAGCCCTCACAACAGGAAGCGGGTGTGGCTCAACCGATAGAGCCCCCGTTTACCATGTGTGAGGCCCCGGGTTCGCTTCCCGGGGCCTCCTTGTGAGGGCAGGCCTGCCCACGCCGCGCGAGGGGCTGATGCAGCGGGACCTCACAGCGAGGGGAAGATAAGCAGACACAGAGAAGACACACAGCGAATGGACACAGCAAGCACAAGCAGCAAGGGGGGGATAAATAAATAAATAAATCTTAAA
>JAQZBX010068778.1:0-15693 GCA_029593785.1 Cabassous unicinctus | reverse complement strand
AGGCTCCACTGCTAAAGGCCCTGACAAGGCCCCCACCCTAACGCACCCCCAGCCTAGTCCGCCCGGGCTCTGATCGACCCCTTGACTCTGGCCCCACCCTGCTGGGATTCCAGCTCTGTCCCCACCCCAGGCCCCCTCCTGACACCCAGACACTCAGCCTGGAACTCCCCAAGTTGTCTGGGATAGTTTTACTTTTGGGGACTTCTCATAACCTGAAAGAAGGTACTTGAGCACATCCCCGACCACAGAGGAGATGGGCACCGGGTGGCGCTGGGACTAGGGCAGGGGGCTCTGCGAGTTTCCTTGTTGCAGGCCAGCTTTGTGGCTCAGAGAGGGGCCTACACTCGAGCCCCGGGAAGTGGGAGCTCCTGGGCCTGGAGGCCACTTCCTACTGCCGCCAGGTGGGGGCCCAGGGTGGCCCCAATGCAGTCCAGGGGCCCAGTCCCTAGGGTAGCTGGAATAGAGGTGAAGGTGGTTTCCTGGGCTGGCCGGGCCGCTGGACTCCCTACCTCCAGCCACCTGCAGTGGAGGAGACCCTGTGAGTCTATGGATGGAGCTTGCCTTCAGCCAAGCACCTGCAAGCTCCCCACAGCACCCCCACTTCCTTTTTATTAACACGAGAGGCTGGAGCCCTTTACTGAAGGGAAGGCCTGTCAAGGTACAGGGGAAAGAGGGAGTGAGCTGGGAGAGGGAAGTCAGGGGGCAGGACCGCAGGTGAGGGCCTCACCTGGAGAAGAGGACAGGCAGTGCAGAAACCTGCCTGCCAGGTGTCTTCTGCTCTCCTTAGGAGTCAAGGGGCCTGGAACTGGAGAAGGCTAGATGGCCGTGGGGTGGGGGGGGGAGGGGAGGAGGCTGTTTGGGGGTTGGCCTTCCTGCGGCCCAGAGCACCCCTGTCCTGGGTCCTAGGAGCCTCCCTAGGGAGGGCTGGCCCCGAGGCCTTTGGGCTGGAGTCCAGCAGGGCAGCAGGGTGGGCAGGCTCGGGGGTCCCTGCCACCCTCGGGCCGTGCACCTGTGACCCGGGGCGTCGTGTGCTGGGGAGCATGGCCCAGGTTCTGTTCCAGGGCGTTTTCAGGTGCCAGGTGGAGTCGTGGTCTCCCCCCTCCTCCCATCACCGAGCTGCAGGTTTACCCAGGTGCCAGCACCACCCGCTCTCTTCCACAGCCAGCAGAGGGTTAAGCTAAGAAACTGCTTTTGGAGCAGCAGCCTCCTCCCGTGCCCGCCCCCTCAAGCCTGTGATGGACCTGAGTTCTCATGCCCCTCCCCAGGAAGGCCCCCGATAACCCACTACAGCGCTGGAGTGTTGGGTGCTCCCAACCCCACAGGGATCCAGAGGCTGAGCAGGGCCCTAAGGGGGCCAACTCCGTGGGCATTTCCTCAAACTCTCAGAGCCCCGGCCCTGTGGCGGGGCCTCGTGCCCCAAGGTCGGTTTCTGGGCTGCCGCCTCACTGGTCAGCTTCCTGAGCCCCCTCACCTCCATAGCCTGGTTCACGAGCCGGATGGGTGTGGAGAAGGCCAGAGCTTGGAAGCAGATGCTCTCTCTTTCTGGTAGGAAGATAGCTACCAACTCATAAACTTGGTCTTACAGACACTCCTCATTCCAAATGCCACCCCATGTGCCATGTACATTATCACTTCTTCAACTCAAACATGTATATGTAAGTACCTCCCACGCAGCTGCCATGTAGCAGAGGGCCTAATGAAAAGAAAGCTCCCTTCTGGAAACGTTTCTTTAGCCGCACGAAGGGAGGAAGTTGCCCTTGCCGGCAGTTCTTCGGGGTGTGAGTTAAGCTGGCATCTGATCACTGCTCTGCAGGTACCTCGGGAGGCCTGGGGACCTTCTGTGGGCTGATAACCTCCAGGAAATTTCCAGGAAAGCTGATGTGAATGAACACAACCTAAATTCATTGAAAAATGCTGTGTGATGGTTAGAAAGGAACAGAAGAGGAAAGCTATTTGCGCAAATTAAAATATGTATTTTAAAAAATTATGGCTGAGTAAATACTCATTTACCTGACTTGTACCAGCCACAGAGCTTCCTGTGCTTTCACTCTTAGGAAAAGCAGCTTTTTTGATGTTTTGTTTTTAACAAAAGGGAAAGCTTGTGTCATTGTAAAAATGTATCAGGTTTTTATACAACCAAGTGAAAGGCCTTGAATGTTTGGTTTCCTCAAACTTTGAATTGCATTATTAAAAAAATTTTTTTTTCTAAACAAACGAAGAAATCCACTCTCCACTCAGCCCCTTTCTTGGAAGCCATGTGAAAAACATTTAAATGAATCTGAATCATTTAATAACAATGTCCCCCATCTCTGAGTCAGATGCCTGATCCTGCCTTAATTTTACAGGGAAAAGCACACGAAAGCCAAGCTGGAAGCCAAAAGGGGTGCCAGGCATTCTCTAGGCACCTGCTGAGGAGAACGTGCTGTGAGGAAGCTGGGGTGCGGTGCCTCTAAAGAGCAGCACGATTTGACTCATGTAAGGGCAGCGTCGACAGGTCAGAAAGGAATTCCAGTCCAAATGGCCGCCCCAAGAACACGCTCGGGCGGGCCGAGGAGTCATGGGAAAACACTTCGTCAGAGACACGGAGCCCTCTGGAACGTGTCATTAAGATTCTCTCATCTAAAATGGGAATACAAAGTCAGGCTTATCTCAGAGTTACTTTAACATAGGAAATTAATCATAAGGTTGAAGGAGAAAATCATATAACTGGCTCATAGACTAAAAAGAGTAAGTGGTCAAACCCAACTTCCGCCCACGTTAAAACTCTCAGCAAATTAGGAATAGAAGGAAACTAAAACAAGTTTGCAAAAGGACCAACATTGAAACATCATTCTTAACTGCAAAAAAATGAAAGTTTCCTCCTCATGACTGGGGAGAAGACAAGGCTGTCCCCACTGTGGGTCCGTATCGCCCTGGCCAGTGGGGCAGAGGGAGAAGCAGGAAACCAATAGCAGTGCTGGAAGGCAAGAGGCCAGTGTGGCTGTGCACTGACGAAAGCACCCGGACGAATCAAAGATGAATTTGTTCCAATTCTTCTGAGTTTAACAAAGTTTCAGGACGCAAAACCAATATGCAAAAATCAATTACATTTACATATACCAGAAATAAATAGAAAAGCATCGTTGAAAATAGCGTTAAAAAAAATGAAGTACCTAAGAATAAATAAGCTTAAAATTCACAAAAACTCTAAGGAGGAAAAACTTTTTATAAAGACATTTTTAAAAAAAGACAAAAATAAATGGAAGAAAACATTGCATCCATGGATTGGGAAATTTAGTATGTAAAGATGTAAATTCTTCCCCAATAGATATATAGACTGAATGCAATCCCAATCAAAATATCCATAGCTTTATTTCATTTTTTTTGTAGAATTTGATAAGCCAACTCTAAAATCTACATAAAAGCATGAAGGGTCAAAAAGATTCGAGACGTTTCTGAAGAGCAACCACACCTGGGTGCTTACGAGACATCTGCATTATCTACATAAATAGTTATCTACATAAAGCTCTAAAATGAGCACAGCGTGACACTGGCCTAGGGATGGACGAATGGAGCAATGAAACAGAACACAACACCTTGAAGCAGAGCCTCACGTACGCAGGCGTGTGGCATTTCCGAGCAGCGCCAAAAGGGTGAACTTGTCCATAGACAGCCGCGGGGCAACGGGACTCCACAGCAAAGCCTGCAGTGGGCGCCGTGGCGGCTGACGTTAGCCTAAGGTGGCCGCCCAGCAGTTCCCGCCGCACGTCGTTTTCTGCCTGTGTGCTGTGAGGCGGGCACTCTTCCTCCCGGAGCTGGCTCTGCATTCTCTCGGCTTGAGCCACAGCCCTGCAGAGGAGGCTCCGGCTGACTGCTGAGGCCTCCGCCCGGCTCTCGCCCTCTCGGGACGCTGGCCCTGGAATGCAGTCTCCCTGCCATGAGGAACCCAAACCAGGCCAGAGGGGCAACCCCAGCCCACGAGAAGAGAAGCTGGGGTCCCGCCGACAGGCCGCCTCGCACAGCGGAGGCCCCCAGCTCTCAGCCCCCGAAGATCCCAGCTGCAAACCCGGGGCAGCGCAGGACGTTTAAACAGCTTCCCTGCTCTGCCCTTCCCGAATTACGGACCCACAAAAGCCTGTGAGCAGGATAGATGGGTGTTTTTTTTTTTTGCCACAAAGGATGCCCCACATCACATCCCAAAATCAATTCCAGCAGATCAAAAGCTGAAAACAAAAGTCAAAGTATCAAGCTTTTAGAAGTAGTATAGGAATTTATCTCCATGCCCTGGAGGAAAAAGGAAGTTCTTACACGAGACACAGAAAGAATTAACCGTGAGGGAAAAGAGGGTTTTTTACAGGCCGACAGTAAACCAAGGACCCCCTAGTTCAGGGGCTCTTAACCCTTTTTCTTCCACGGACCCCTCTGCCAGTCAATTGAAAGCCACGGACCCCTCACTAAGTCCACACTGTGCGGTGTGTTGTTTATTAAATGTATCACACCCGCACCAACACGTCCCCACAAGAATAGTGTTTTTGTGAATTTCAGTTCACGCTCATGGAACCCTTGTTATGAACCCTTGCTCTAATTCATCAAAAGACATTGTTGGGGAGCGGATGTGGCTCAGGTGGTTGAGTGCCCACCTGCCACATGGTAGGTCCTGAGTTCAGTTCCCAGTGCTGCCTGAAAAAAACAAAAACAAACAACAAGCAAAACAAATGAAAAAACCAGCTCGGGGAAGGCGATGCGGCTCAGAGATGGAGCGCTGGCTTCCCACATGCAAGGTAGGGGCCAAAAAGACAAGCCACAGAGTGAAAAATATTTGCCACACACGTAACTCACAAAAGACACGTGTATGGAATATATAAAGACTTTCTACAAAGTAATAATAAAAACCAGAGAAGCCAGCAGACAAAAGCGGGCAAAAGACTCTTGAGAGGCATTTCATAAAGGAAGGCGAACCAGTGGCCAATGGGCTCACTAAAATGTGCTCCACCTCCCCGGTGGTCAGAGGGATACAAATTAAACCACAGTGAGAAGCCCTCACACATCTGCCGGACGGACAAGAGGGAAGAGCAGGGCAAGGCGGAATGTCACTGAAGGTGTGGCCCCATGGGAACGGCTGTGGAGCGTGAGGTTTAACCGCTGGCAAGTGCGGGATTGCCTGGGAAAGTGGAGGGGGTGCAGCCTGTGAGCCGGCAGCTCTGGGGAGCTGAAGCCTGGGGGTGCTGGAACGTTCCGGGCCTCATAATCACCCCAAATGCCCTTTGATGTAAGATGGAGATACCCTGTGCCGTGGCTTGCAGTGGAGCCCTAGCCAGCCCTGAGAACCAATGGCCGACAGCCGCACGCGGGACTCGAGAGGAAGCTTCCAGACGGGACGAGCTGAAGAAGCAAGGCCCAGAAGTGTCCGCCGCTGCAGTTCCGCTGCCCTAGAGTTCCAAGCCAGGTTAAGCTACACACTTTTGGGGTGAATACAAGGGTTTGAATAAAGAAAAGCAAGAGATTCTCTAAGAGTTAGGGCAGAGCCCACTGTGAGGGGGAGGTAGGAAGACGCTGTAAGCAGCAAAGGCTTTGGGAGGCTGGCAGTGACCTAATTCTTGGTTGCACGGGAATTAGCTTTGCCATTATTCTTGTTTCGTCTTGTTAATTAGAAATAACTTTCTTAAAAAACTTTATTTCGGCTTCAGAAAACAAAATCACAGACAAAAGGCGGCTTAACAAATTATGGTTGCATTCCTTTAAAAATCCTGTCCATAGAAATAATTTTTAACCTGTATAAAGCAGTGTTTGTTCATTGTAGAAAATTAGCAAACAAAAACAAGTAAACAGAAACACTGCTTTCCTGTCATGCAGAAATTGCCGCTGTTAACAGCTTCTTATATGCCCTTCCAGAGCTTGTTCTAAGAACATGTAATACATATATGCATTCTCTACCAAAATGAGATCAGACTTTATATCAAGTTTTTATTCATTAAAATGCGCAATTCCATGGCTTTTAGTATGTTCACAAAGTCATTAGCCATCACCTCTATTAACTCCAGAACATTTTCATCAACCCCAAAAGGAACCTCCTGCTCCTTAGCAGTCACACCCCATTCCAATCTCCCTCTAGCCTCTGGTAACCACAAATCTTAATGCTGAACTCATTTATTAGCCCTAAATGGATTTCTCTATTCTGGGCATTTCACATAGATGGAATCACACAATATGTGGCCTTTTGTGTCTGGCTCTTTTCACTTACCGTAATGTTTTCAAAGTTCATGCTGTAAGCATGTATCAGTACTTCATTCTTTCTATGGCCAAATCACGTCCATTATGTGGACACGCCACGCTCTGCTTGCCGTTCACCTGTTGATGGCCATTTGGGCTGCTTCCACCTTTTGGCTCTTGGGTAGAGTGCTGCTAAGGGGATGCACGTACAAGTATTTGCTTGCGGCCCTGTTTTCTGCTCTCTGGGGTGTAATACCTAGAGGAATTGCTGGGTCACATGGCGTTAACTGTTAACTGTTAAACTGTTTAAAGAATGAACAGGCTGTTTTCCACAGTGGCTGTACGGTTGTCCACCAATAGTGGACGAGACTTCTAAGCCTCCCCCACTAGCCCACACCCACTGTTGGCCATCTTTTGGATATTGCCATCTTTTGGATATCGCCATCCTGGAACGGGGGAAGGGGTATCTAACTGTGTTTTTTATTTGAATTTCTTTAATAACTAATGACGTTGAACATCTTTTCACGTGCTTATTGGCCATTTGTATATTTGCTTTGGAGAAGTGGCTGTTCAGTTCCTTTGCCAATTTTTAAATTAGGTTATTTGTTTTTTATTGTTTTGTTGTAAGCATTCTTTATATATTCTAGATATTAGTCCTTTATCAGATATAAGATTTGCTAATATTTCTCCCACTCCATGGGTTGTCTTTTCACTTTCATGATTGTGCCCTTTGAGCACAAAAGCTTAAATTTTGATAAAGTCCAATTTATCTAATTTTTCCTTTGCTTGCATGCTTTTGGTGTCATATCTAAAAAACCACTGTCTAATGTAAAGCCATGAGGATTTATTATTTTTTAAAAACTTTAGTTCAAATTCAAAAAAATAAAATAACAGAAAAAGGCAGCTCAAGTTATGGAAACATTGCTACTAAAAATGTACTTTTATGTCATCTAATTCCAGCAACTAACTCAGTTGTTCCTCTAATGCTCAGAAAGACACACAGATGAACATGGATTAGTTAAATGACATAGTCAAGATCTCCCTATTAACGAAAAAAATGAAAAAGAGGAAAAATGCTTAATCGTATTCATAACTCACAAAACCAAGCCCCATATTATTTTTTGACCTTTAGCATTAATGTAGTACCAACTTTGCTTTTGCTGCAAAAAACGTTACAATGCTGTTGTTAACTATGCTCCATAAATTACATTAGTCATATTTTCCCCATGTATCACCACATTCTTAACACCTTGTAGTAGAAGAACATTCCTTTACTTATATTATTAACCACAATCCTCATCTACTGCCAAAATCGTTGTTATACAATCCCAGTATTATCCTCCAGCTGTCCTCCAACTAGAATTAATCTTCCTAGACTACTCATTTCAGCCACAATCGTATCCATAAATCAAGTTTGTTACATTCATAATAATGTGTTGCCATCAAGTCCAACCATTACCGCATATTTACATTTGACCTTATTAAACTTTCTACATACATCCAGCATCTTCTCCACCTTCTCATCCCACGTTCCATCTCCTGCTAACCTACGCCTCCTAGTCCAACTCCATAAGTCTACGCATTGTATTTAGTTCCTATCAGTGAGACCATACAACATTTGTCCTTTTCTGTCTGGCTTATTTTGCTCAACATAATATCCTCAAAGACCCCCCATGTTCATATTGTTGTCATGTGCTTCCCCAATTAATTTCTTCTTGCAGCTGAATAATATCCACCATATGAACACACTACATATTGTTTATCCATTCATCATTTGTCAGGCACTTAGGTTGTTTCCATCTTTTAGCAATTGTGACTAATGCTCCTATGAACACTGGTGTGCAAGTAACTGTTCATGTCCCTGCTTTCAGTTCTTCTGAATATATTCCTAGTAGTGGGATTGCTGTATCATATGACAGTTCTAGATTTAATTTTCTGAGGAACTGTCAGATCATCTTCCACAGAGGCTACACAATTTTACATTCCCACCAACAGTGAAGGAGTGTTCCTATTTCTCCACATCCCCTCTAGCACTTGTACTTTTCTGCTCTTTTAATAATGGGCATTCTGTGTGGTGTGAGATTATGTCTCATTGTAATTTTGATCTGCATTTCCCTAATAGCTAGCGATGTTGAACCTTTCATGTGTCTTTTGGCCATTTGTATTTCCACTTCAGAAAAATGTCTTTTCAATTATTTTGCCCATGTTTAAATTGGATTACTTGTCATTTTGTCATTGTGTGATCTCTTTATATAACATGGAAATCAATCCTTATCAGATATATTCTGAATTTTTTTCCCATTGAGTAGGCTGCCTTTTTACTTTCTTGACAAGGTCTTTTGAAGAACAAAAGTGTTTAATTTTGAGGCAGTCCCATTTATCTATTTTTTCTTTTGTTGCTCATGCTTTGCGTGTAAGGTCCAAGAAACCACCACTAACCACAAGATCTTGAAAATGTTTCCCTACATTTTCTTCTAGGAGTCTTATGGTTCTAGTTTTTATATTTAGGCTCTTGAACCATTTTGAATTAATTTTTGAATAAGGTGTGAGATAAGGGTCCTTTTTGTTTCTTTTAGGTATGGATATCCAGTTTTCCAAGAATCGTTGGTTGTGTATGCTGTTTTGACCCCACTGAGTGGGTTTGGCAGCCTTGTCAAAAATAACTTGACAATAGATGTGACAGTCTATTTCTAAACTCTCTATTTGATTCCATTGGTCAATCTGTCTATCTTTATGCCAGTACCATGCCTTTTTTTTTTTTTTTTACCACCGTAGCTAAATAATATGCTTTAAAGTCTGGAAGTGAGAGTCCTCTAACTTCGTTCTTCTTTTTAAATATATTTTTGGCTATTCAGGGAGGGGCACTTACCCTTCCAGATAAATTTGGTAATTGGCTTTTCCAATTCTACAAAGAAGGATATTGGAATTTTCATTGAAATTGTATTAAATCTGTAGATCAGTTTGGGTAGAATTGACATCTTAATGATATTTAGTCTTCCAACTGGTAAATACAGAATATCTTTCCATTCATTTAGATCATCATTGGTTTCTTTTAGTAATGTTTTATAATTTACTGAATACAGGTCCTTGTTTAAATTTATTCCTAAATATTTAATTCTTTTAGTCACTATTGTAAATGGAATTTTTCCTGACTTCCTCCTCAGATTGCTCATTAGTAGTGTATAGAAATGCTATTTATTTTTCCATATTAATTTTGCATGTTGTCACTTTACTGAAATTGTCTATAAGTTCAAATAGTTTTGTTGTGGATATTTTCAGGATTTTTAAAGTGTAGGATCTTATCAGTGAGTAATGAAAGTTTTACTTCTTCCTTTTCTATTTGGGTGCCTTTTATTTCTTTTTCTTGCCTAATTGCTCTAGCTAGAACTTCTAGCACCATATGGGATAACAGTGGGGAGAGTGGGCATCCTTGTCTTGTTCCTGATGTCAGTGGGAAAGTTCTCTTTCTCCATTGAATATAATGTTAGCTGTGGGGTTTTCATATATGCATTTTATTATAGTGAGAAAATTTCCTTCTATTCCTATATTGCAGAGTGTTTTTATCAAGAAAGGGTGTTGTATCTTGTCAAATGCCTTCTCTGCATCAAATGGGATGGCCCTGTGATTTTCATTCTTCAGTTTATTAATGTGGTGTGTTGCACTGATTTTCTTATGCTGAGTCACCCTTGCACACCTGGTATAAAGCCCGCTTGATTGTGATGTATAATTTTTAAATGTGTTTTTGGATCCAGTTAACAAGTATTTTGTTGAGGACTTTTTCATCTGTATTCATTAAAGAAATTGACCTGTAATTTTATTTTTTCTTACTGTCTTTATTTGGCTTTGGTATTAGGGTGATTTTGGGTTCTTACATCTAAGGTGAGTCTCTTGTAAACAACAAATAAATGGCTCATGTTTTTTTATCCATTCTATCAGTCTAAGTCCTTTATTTTATTTCATTTATTTTTTTTTTCTAGGAGGCACCGGGGATTGAACCTGGGACCTCATACATGGGAAGCAGGTATTGAACCAACTGAACCAAGACAGTTTGCCTGAGGGGTAGAAGGTGGGTGTTGTTCCCAGATGCAGTGGTATCAACTCACCATTTTCCCTTTGGCCTCTCCATCTCCGTCCCCAGTCCCTCCGGACGATGCATGCAGCGCTCTCCTGGCCTGCAGGAGTCCCCAAAGCAGCTCCCTTGGATGACCTCTACGCCTTCTCTCCTATTTTGCAAGGGAGCTGTGCCCTGCCCAAGCAACTCCAATGCCATCTTGGAATTCATGATCAGTCATGAAGATTTAAACCTTTGTTTTTTCCTATGAGTTTCATAGTTTTGGCTCTTACATTTAGGCCTTTGGTCAATTTTGAGTTAGCTTCTATATATGATGTGAGTTAAAAGTACAACCTTATCATTTTTCATGTGTCTTTCCAGTTTTCCCAGCACATTTGTTGGAGAGACTGTTCTTCCCCATCTGCTTCCACAGAGCCTTGAGGTCAGCCTGTGCCTTCCTCTCAGATCTTGCATGTACACGTGGCCTTCTAGGCTCTCAGGAATATGCTGGAGGTTTTTAAAGTCCCCTTGTGGACATCTCATTCCCAGTTTTCTCTTTTAAGTTTTTTGGTCTTCTCCTGTTTGCTTCAAATGTTATCCCTACCTCAGGCTGCCTCAACGATGAGCAATTGCCATGGATTGTTTTCAACAAATGCTCCCAGGAGAAAGGCTGCTCACACTGGGAAACTCCGAGTCAGGCCAAATAATGGCAATTACCTGGGAAAGGGGCTTTGGAGGACGGCTGGTCCCATTCTGCCCCCAGTCGGGGCTGCCAGGCTGCTGGTCTTCATGGCGATTTCAAGGCTGGTTTCCACGGTCTCCACGGAGCTGGGGAGAGGAGTTGGGAACAGGGCAGGTGGAAACACCACAAAGCTCACTGTTCTTACCAAGATTCAATCCTTTTCTTGAATAAACGTTACCCAGATGGTTGTAAGGCTTTGGCTAATTTCCAGAGTTCTGAAAATGCTGCTTTTGACAATGGCTGCCAGTGTTCTCATTGCTTATATATAATAGAGGACTTGGGGAAGTTCTACTCTGCTCGCCCCACTAAGGTCACCTGGCAATTATCTTGATTTTACATAGGGTTCGTATACTCATTTGTATTTATAAAAAGAAAAATAAAAGCACAATCAGTGCCGTGTCCTCTTGTGCCCACAAGCAATGATAACTAGTGTCTTTCTGCCATCGGAGTGCGTGGCGCCATTGTTACCAGCCCGAGATGCCCTAGGAAAGCTGGTACGGGTTTCCTGTTAGATTCTTCTGCCAGTCCAGGCAGAGGAAAGGCTGTGTGCACAAAGATGCTCATTACAGTGTTGGTCATAAAATGAAAAATCAAAACCAACCTCCAAGTCTGAATGAGGGGAGAGGGTAATTAAGTCACTCTGCCTTTTCTCATTGGAATGGTATGCACCCACGCACTGAAACCACTGTGAAGCCTGAAGAGTAACATGGAGAAATTTTTAGGATGTGTTTATTGAAAAAAGCCAAATATAAACTTGTATTTGCACCATGGTTCTAACTCTGAAATGATTCTATACGTGCATGCACAACATCTGAAAGGAAAGACGGAAAATGAACACCGTTTGTTAAGGTGGAGAGAATTGTGGGTGTTTTTAAATTAGAATTTTTTTTGCCCTCTTATTGTTATGCTATGAGGGCAATCAGTTGAAAGTCTAAAAAATAGATCAGCACGTCTAAAAGAGAAAAAAATACGTTGGACTTGGCACAGGTCAAGAACGTGCAGCGGCAGGGACTGCAAGAGCCAGGGCGATTCCTCTGTGATGCGACCTGGGGATGGAACTCCCTTGTCAGCTCTGGAGATGGCCCGAGGGACCTGAGTTGGAGATGGAATGCCGCTCCTTGCCAAGCTGCTTGGAGCCAGGGAGGAGGAGGAAAAGGAGGCGGAGGAGGCAGGCTTCCTTCCCTTCCCCTCCTAATAGCGATGTTTTTCCAATAAATAACTGTGAAGTCTCAAATGAAATATAAGCCTCATGAATTTTTTGGCCTTTCTGGGATCCAGGAATCTTTCAGTGTCTGGACAGGGTCACAGAGGCTTCTCACGGATGCCCGCATCTCCCCTGGGGGGCCACTCCCTTCCTGAGGGTAATGAGGGACCACCCCTTTCCACCCCATTCCCCTTCTACTCCCTCCCCCTGAAATTTGGGGCTTTTAGCTTGGCTCAATATCCAGCGGCTCTCATTCTGATTTTCTTTCCTGTTTTTTTTGACTTATTTTAAGTGTCTGAGAAAGGAAAAGAAGAATTAAGTGGAATGTGCTTTGGAAATAATTTGCCAGAGCAGTTTTCCCAAAGTGGGTTCCATGTAGGGTGACCAATTGTCCTGGTTTGCCTGGGATGGAGGTGTTTCCCAAGATGCAAAACTTTCACTGCTAAAACCAAGGAAGTCCTGGGGAAATGGGGCAAGTTGGTTAAGTTCCAGGAGCTTCTAGTTCAGTAAGATGTTAGTAATCCATGAAAATGTTTCCTTGATCACCTAGGTTGGCAAAACACTGGGTTGAACAAAGTCAAACAGATATTTTTGCAGCAGGACTTGTCAGAGCCTTTACATGCTAATATGGAATATGCCCGTAGATACCCTGTGGTAACAGAGCTTAAATTGTCTATTTTTAAAAGAGGGAAATGTTGATATGATATGAAAACTTTGGGCTGAGGTGCTTGGGGCACCTGGGGTCTTCTGGAAGGGATCCGATCAAGTCCTCACTCCCCACTTTTCGGGAGTTGGATGACTGAAACCTGCCCAGGTAGAGGGTGGAAGGGTCCTCTCCAAGGTGCTGTCAGGCAGGGCAAACCCAGGAGGAGCGCCATGAGGGCCTCTCACTGTGGCACAGAGTACGTGCTGGGAGGGGTGTGGTTTCAGGTCCGTGAACCCCGGAATGTGTACTGACCCCCCACGCCATCAGGTACAGGAGAAGAAGGGCATCGTCCCCCCTGAGAGCAAGCCAGACCCAGATCTCCACTGAGGGGACTTGGGGAGAGACCTCGATGCCCCTCACTGCTGCTCACACCCAGTGGGGCCCTTGGGGTGCCCTGGGGCTCCCCTCCACCTTCACGTGTGGGGGGCCACAGAGCAGAGCGGGGAGCACACACACAGTGTGGGGTCTCCTGACATGATCAGGTTACCTGTCTTTCCCGCCCTCATCCGTAGCAGGGAGCGGAAATCCCTTCCCCCCGCTGCTGGGGCCTGGGAAGGGGCGCAGGCAAGGGGCCCTGGGTAGCAGCACAAGGGAATGCCAGAGCCCCCCATGAGCTTCTGCAGCACGTGGGGCACACGGGTGCTTGTAGGGAGCAGGCAGGGGTCTGCCCCAGGGCCCAGGGCAGAGCTAGGGCTCAGGGGCCCTCCCTGGACCAGAGGTCAGCCCCACAGGGTTGAGGGACCCCAGGAGCTCCTGGGCCACCACTGCACTCTCCCCACCCCACCCTCTCATCCTCTGAGATGGCACACGAAGGGTCAGGAAGCTTCTCAGGCTGGGGCTGGCGTGTTCCCTCGCTGGCTTCCAGGACAGGGACACAAGGGCTGCTGGCTCTGTGCGATGGTGGCCTGTGGGGACTCTGGCACAGCCTCGTGGTCCCCGGAGAAGAAGCAGCTTCCAGGGGCTTTGGGCATCCAGCCTAGCCTGGGGGTGGGAGCCAGCAGGCTATGGAAGAGAACAGGATCCTGGCCGGGGGGCCTGCGTGGCAGGCAGGAGCGTCCTTCCACCTGCGGCTGACCTCCAGCAGGCTCCTGGGCGTAGCACGAGGATCTGGGTCTGCCCCAAGCCCAGGGGCCCTAACCCTGCCCTGGTGAGGGGGCCATTGAGAGCTTCTACAGTGGGCCAGGGCTGGCATGGAAGGTCGGCTGCAGTGGCCCCGCAGGAGCGGTGTGGGCTGCCTGGGCTCTGGGCAGAGCGGCCGGTCGGCAGGACTCTGGACGTGGTTGCTGAGCTGCACTAGGCTGCACTTGCCCTCGCCTCCTGGGACAAGAACGCCTAATGACACGGTGAGGCCCACGGAGACGGCAGCCATCGAGGGCTCTCGGTGTTACCATGGGGACTAGCTGGGCCTCCGAGGACACACGTGGTCCTGTGAAGAACAAGATGTGTGTGTAAAGTCGGGGCCAGGGTCCCTCTCCGGGGCTTTCCTGAGCGGGGCCCAGGGGCATGGGCACACCTGAGCCTGGGGACTGCTGCCCTGGGGGACGTGTGGGCTCCGGGGTGCTCCAGCCAGACTCAGGGGAACTCGCCCCACGGGGAGGGTGCTGAGCGGGAAGGCCACCCCAGAGGCCGTGCAGGATGGTGGAAAGAGCAGGGCTCCTTTTTGGGTATGACAGGAAAGTTTTAACACCAGGGACAAGCCAGCCCTCTCTCCCTAGCCCCCTCCATTCCCCCTACCACTGCCGAACCCTGGGGGGCTAGCCTGGCCAGAGAACAGCACGGCCACAGTTGGCAGCTCCTGGAGGGGCCGGCTGCTCTTGCTGGGGTGAGCAGAGGCGCCCTGGGTCCGCCTGCCCAGGAGACCCCCGTGGTCAGCCCTTGGGCAGTGGAGCATGGCCGGCAGCTGTTGCCGACAGTGGCCACCAGGAGGCACAGTGGAGTCCAGCACAGTCAGCCTTGGCTGGAGCAGCCTGCGGGCAGTCCGGGGGGACGGGGACCCCGCTGAGCCGCACCTCTGCCTTTGTCGTCTGCAGGCGTCTCTGCGCTCACCCGAGCAGCGCCAGACCCCTGGGGCTTGGCCTTCCGCGCCACTGGCCGCTGTCTCCATGCCCTGCCTGCTGCCCGGCTCTCATGCAGGCCAGTCCCCTGGGGTGAGGCTTCTGGGCCTCAGGGAGGTGGGGAGGGGGAGGCCGTGCAGGGCCGAGCCAGCAGCAGCGCCTTAGGCCCGGGCAGCACCGCGCCTGCGACCTTGGCCTTCCACCGGTCCTCGTTCTTTATGCCTGTACCTGGACGTGGAGGTGTTTCACCCTAACTGCCAGCCGGCGGCCAGGACGAGCTCCCCCGGGGCTCACTGGGGGCCGCCCAGGCCTCCCCGCCCCCTCCCGCTCCCCCCCACAGCCCCTTCCCCGCAGGCCCCGCGGGGGCGGCTGAGCGCGCCTGCCTGCACCCCTGCCTGCACCGCGGCGGCGGCCCTGCCCACTCCCGCCCCTGCCTGCCCCCTGCAGGGCCCTGCTCTTGCTGCTTGGTGAGGGGGACTCATGGGGGTCCCTGGGGCCCCTCCTGCCACCCTCGCAGCCGCACGCGGTGGGGGCTTCTTCCTCCTGCAATGCCCTCTCCCTGCCAGGAGACCCTCTTCCCTGGGCCCCGACTGCCTGCAGCCGAGCTTCTGGCTGGGCAGTGACCTGGAGACCCCCATGTGTGGCCCTGCCACACATGCCACACACACGTGCACACACGCGACACACACCTCCCACAGCCCACAATCATACACACACACCACACCTCCCACAGTCCCACAATCACAC
>JAQZBX010068777.1:0-15692 GCA_029593785.1 Cabassous unicinctus | reverse complement strand
AAATTAATTCCACCTGTTTTTCTTTACATTTTACTACGGCTAGCACAAAATTTAAAACTACATACAAACCTTGCATTATATTTAAATTGGAAAGTGTTGCAAGTTGTGTGCAAAATTTTATGCTACCCTTGAGTCCTTAAAATTTTCAGTCATATGCTGGGTTAATGGTTCAGCTAGGCAGGAATTGCAAGAAGATCTGGAGACCCAGATGAGTTTGGATGTTTCCTCCACCTCATCTCCAAGCTCAACAATAATTCAAATCTTTAATACCAACTTGCATTTGATTATATATAAATTTGGACATGTGGCTTTTATACATGTGTGCTCATTGCTCAGCAACAGGAATAAACATATGATTAACACAAATGACTTATTTGCATGTAAAGAGTAGAGACTTTCAGGAAACAATACCATTTGTTTTATATGTATAATTTGTTCCCCAGAGAGTGGTCATGGCTGTACAGTTTCATTAGGCAAGCAGATATTGTATGAGCATGGGTTATCTTGAAAAACCCATATTCTTGGAATGTAGAGATTATCTTTTGTCTCCGGTGCAACAATTTATTGCAAAAGGATCCTATGTGGATATTTTATGTTGCCCCATTTGATAGTAAACTCAATTGTAGCATCACATGAAATCTATTTTCCACAAGAACCCAAGGATGCTGAATTTCCAATATAAGGAACCTGTCTTTCTTGCCCTCTTCCTCATTAAAAACTGAAGGATAATCAACATTGCACTTAGCACTCCAATAAAAGTGGAAATTATCTGAATTTGACAGATGATGGTCTGTGTCCCTCAATCCTAAATATTTAAAGTAGACTCTGGTGATGCATGAGAAAGATGATACCTGTATCCCACTCTCAGCATAAGTGAGCCACGTGGCATAGTTGGCCACCAGGTCTCTTCAGACGCATCCATTATTTAGTGGGACTGTTGACAGGGAAATACTTTGCACTTCCTCGGGCTCTGTCCTGGATCAGGATCTGTATTTAAATTGGTTTTCCCCTGCCATTGACTATGCTTTCTTCATTAGACATGAGAAAGCACCTCTATCTCTGTTTTTAATTTCTTCAAGGCCATTATCACATTCCTTAAGGCACCTTACAAAATTGCATCTTTTTGCTTAAATACAAGGATAACAATATTTTAGTACAGAGTATAGCTAAGAAATTGATTTTGAAAAAGGCACAATTGGGCACGCAGAGATAAAAACCAAGCTATATATTTCAAATATTTACTGCCACATCTATAAGCTACATATTAATGGGTGAATTCAGTAAAATTACTAATTACCTACCTTGTGACAGAATTTGTGCTAAAATGGATAAAGATTGGGAAAATGTTGGTACCTTTTCCAGTCACATGTAGTTCACACACTGATGAAAAGAGAGGTTTTACTCAAAAGATCACAAATTTAAAGGAAAAGTAAAAATAAGTATTATGAAGCATAAATTAATACAAAACAAGGAGGTCAGGAAAGATTTCACTGCAAAATTGATACCAACTGAAGAAAGTTCATATTATGACAAAAAAGAAAAAAAAGAAAGATATTCTCAAAGAGGTGAAGAACAAGACATTCATGTGATAAATGAGTTATTCCCAGGAGTATGAATAAAGATGTTGACATGGCCAATGACTTCCTCCCCACTTCTGATGATTTAGGTTTATGTAATGTGGACATATCAAAAATTGACATAAGAAATACCTAGAGATTCACATCCTCAACCTGTGTCCTGGGTTCCTCTTGGCTCAACACTGACCACATTAATGATAGGTGGAGAGGGGAACAAGCAAAGAATGGGCACAGGGTGTTTGCAATGAAGCTGTTACCTGAAAAAAGAGGGCCCTATTCTCGTCAGAAATTAGATTCTGGACTGCCAGTTTGAGAAATGCAAGCTTCTTTTCAGCCAGCACTTTTCCTGGGACTTCCCTCTGTATGAACATCAAATTACACCAAGGAGAGATTTTCCTGAATGTGGACACTGGAAACATTTCCTTTTCAAGTAGTGAAAGGGTAAAAATTATCTGCCCATATCAGAAATAAGAAAAGAAAGTCCTTTTTTGACATTTCTAAGACTTTCTCTCCCACTATCCACTATAAATAACGTTTAACAAGTTTACAGTGTATTTGTTCAAATTCATGTGCAAATATTGAAGCATTGTTACTAACCAAGATCAATGGTTTACATTATGATTTGCAATTTGACTGAACACTATTATAAATGGCCTGTATCCATCATTGCAAGATCATGCAGAACAATTCCAATGTCCTGAAAATTACTTGTGCTCCATCTATTCTATTCTAAAATTCCCCTCCCCTCAAAACCTATGTTAACCACTAAGTTTCAATTTTTTAAACTGTTTTATTGAGGCATAATTGACATACAATAAACTGAACATATTTTAAGTGTAACATTTGATAAACTTTGATGTATCAAACCATCATCACTTATGAAACTATCACCACAAACCTCACTTGGTCCTTATGTATTATCCTTTTTATATGTAATTGAATTCAATTTGCTAGATTTTGTTTAGAATTTTTATATTTATGTTCATGAGGTATCTTGGCCTCTAGTATTGTTTTCACATATCTTTATCTGGTTTTGTTATGAAGGTAATGCTGAGTTTAAAAAAAAAAATTGAAAGAAAAGTCATCACTCCTTTTCAATTTTTTGGAAAAGTTTGTGTATAATTGTTTTTTTTTTTTCTATTTTTTATTTTTTTAAATAGGCAGATTATACAAATGTCACATAAAAAATATAGGAATTCCCATATGCCCTGTTTCCCACCCCTCCCACATTTTCCCACATTAACAACATCCTTCATTATGACAGACATTCATTGCTATTGATGAACACATTTTGGAGCATTGCCATTAAGCATGGATTATAGGTTACATTGTAGTTTACACAATCTCCTGCCCAATTCTGTCAGTTATGCCAAGATATATAATGACCTGCATCTACTGTTACAATGTCATGCAGGACAATTCCCAAGTCCCTAAATGCCCTTGAATTGCGCATATTTTTGCCTCTCCAGCCATCAGAACCTCCAGTAGCCACTGCCTCCACATCAAGGAGGTAATTTCTTCCATTGCTAGAATCACAAGTCTATAGCAGAATACCGGTAAGACTACTTTAGTCAATAGTTCATTCCCCAATCCTGAGTATTCTGGGATGGTGCTGTCCACTCCACCTCTAATTGGAATCACAGCTCCCTCTTTATTTCCTTTAAACCTGTTTTCCAGACTCTTGCTCTGTGAGTCTGCTCAATTTGTTTAATTCATATCAGTGAGGTCATGTAATATTTGTCGTTCAATGCCCAGCATGCTTCACTCAATATAAGGTCCTCAAGTTTCATGTTATCCCATGTGTTACTACTGTATTCCTTTTTTACAGCTGAGTAATATTCCATTTTATGCATATACCACAATTTGTTTATCAGTTCATCTGTTGAAGGGCATTTGGGTTGATTCCAACTTTTGGCAATATTGCATAATACCACTATCAACATTGCTGTGCATATATCTGTTTGTGTCCTTACCCTCAGTTCTTCTGGGTATATACTTAGCAGTGGAATTGCTGGAGCATATGGCAGTTCTACAGTTAGTTTTCTGAGGAACCACCATACTGTCTTCCACAATGACTGCACCATTCTACATTTTCACCTGCAGTGGGTGAGTGTTCCCATTCCTCCACATCCTCTCCAACACATATAGTGCAGGTTTTTTAATAGCCACAAGTCTAAAGGGTGTAAGATGATATCTTATTGTAGTTTTATTTGTGTTTCCCTAATAGCCAGTGATGTTGAGCATTTTTTTCCTGTGCTTTTTAGCCATTTGTATTTCTTCTTTGAAGAAATGTCTATTCCAATAACTAGCCCATTTTTTTATTGAGTTGTTTGTCTTTTTACTTTTTAGATGTAGGCTTTTTTTATATATGCAGGATATTAGGCCCCTATCAGATGTATAATTACAAAATATTTTCTCCCATTGCGGAGGCTGCCTTTTCACTTCATTGACAAACTCCTTTGAGGTGCAAAATTTTAATTTTGAGGAGGTCCAAATTCTCTATTTTTTTTCTTTTGCTCTTTATGCTTTGGGTTTGAAGGTCATGTAACCATTTACTATTACAAGATCCTGTATTTGTTTCCCTACATTATTTTCCAAGCTCTTTATAGTCTTCTCTCTTATATTTAGATCTTTCATCTGTCTTGAGCTAATTTTGGTATATGGCGTGAGATGGTGTTCATCTCTCCTTCTTTCTGATATGGATATTCAGTTCTCCAAGCACCATTTGTTGGTGAGGCTATTCTTTACCATTTGAATGGGCTTCGTGTCCTTGTTGAATATCAGATGACTGTAAATGTGAGGATCTATATCAGAACTCTGAGTTTGGTTCAATGGATTGGTATGTCTATACTTGTGCTAATACCATGCAGTTTTGACCACTGTGATTTTGTATTATGTTTTAAAGTCTGGTACTGCCAATCCTCCGATTTCATATTTCTTTTTCAATGTGTCTTTGGTTATTCAGGGCCTCTTGCCCTTCTAGATAAATTTCAAAGTTAGTTTTTCCAATTCAGTAAAAGATGTTATGCTGATTTTTCTTGGGATTGCATTAAATTTGTAGTTCAGTTTGGGTAGGATAGACATCTTAATGCTGTTTAGTGTTCTTATCCATAAACAGGAAATAGTCTTCCATTTATTTAAGTCTTCTTTGATTTCCTTTAACAGTGTTGTGTAGTTTTCTTTGTATAAGTCGTTAAATGTTTAGTTAAATTTATTCCTAGGTATTCAATTCTTTTAGTTTCTATTGTAAATGGGATTTTTTACTTGATTTCCTCTTGAGATTGCTCAGTATTTGTGTACAGAAATGCTACTGATTTTGCACATTGATCTTATACCCCTCAAATTTATGAAACTCATTTATAAGCTCTAGAAGCTTTGTAGTAGATTTCTCAGGGCTTTCTATGTAAAAGATCACGTTGTCTGCAAATAGTAAAATTTTTATTTCTTCCTTGATGAATTGTATTCCTTTAGGATCTTATTCTTCTCCAAGTGCTCGAGCAAGTTCTTTTAACACAGTGTAAAATATTAGTGGTGAAAGTGGACATCCTTGTCTTTTTCCCAATCTTAGAGGGAAAGCATTTAGGATTTCTTAATTGAATATGATGTTAGCTGTGGGTTTTTCATTTGAAACCTTCATCATGTTGAGGACATTTCCTTCTATTTCTATCTTTGGTAGTGTTTTTATAAGGAAAGTGTTTTGAATGCTTTTTCTCCATCTATAGAGATGATTGCTTGTTTTTTTCTTTCAAAATGTTTATGTGGGGTATTACATTGATTTTCTTATATTGAATCATCCTTACATACCCTGCACGAAACCCACTTGGTCTTGGTGCACAAATTGTTTGATATATTGTTGAATATGAGAAGTAAGTATTTAATTGACAATTTTAGCATCTAAGTTCATTAGAGAGATTAGTTTATAGTTTACATTTCCTCTGGCATCTTTGTTTGGCTTTGGTATTACAGTAATGTTGGCGTCATAGAAAGAGATAGTCAATGTTCCTTCCACTTGTATTTTTTGGAAGATTTTAAGCAGATTTGGTGTTAGTTATTCCTGAATGTTTGGTAGAATTCACCTGTGAATCTGTCTTGCCTAGGCTTTTCTTATTTGGGAGGATTTTGATGACTAATTCTATCTCATTATTTGTGATTGGTATGTTAAGTTCATCAATTTCTTCTTTTGTTGATGTAGGCTGCTTGTGTGTTTCTAGGAATTTGTTCATTTCCTCTAAATTAACCATCTTGTTCCTGTATAATTTTTCAGAGTATCCTCTTATTATAGTCTTTATTTCTGTGGGTTCATTTGTGATAACTCCTTCCTCATTTCTTATTTAATGTATTTTCATGCTTTCTCTCTTTTTTCTTTGCTGCTTTAGCTAAGGATTTGTCAATTTTATTGATCTCTTGAAGAACCAGTTTTTGGTCTTGTTTATTTTTTTCTAGAGCTTTCTTATTTTCAATTTCATTTAGCTCTCCTCTAATCTTTGGTATTTCCTTCTTTCTCCTTCCTTTGGTGTTAGCTTGTTGTTATTTTACTAATTACTCCATATGTGCAGTTAGGTCTTAAATTTTAGTTCTTTCTTCTTTTTTAATATAGGCATTTATGGCTATGAATTTTCTCTCAGTACAGCTTTTGCTGCATCTCATAGGATTTGGTACATATTGTTGTCAATTTCATTTGTTTCAAAGTAGCTACTGATTTTTTTTCTTTTTGACTCACTTTTTGTCCAAAAGTGTGTTGTTCAATTTTCATATCTTTGTGACTAATCTGGTTCTCTGTCCCTTACTGATGTCCAGTTTCATTCCATTGTGGTCAGAGAAATTACTTTGAATGATTTCAATCTTTCTGAATTTATTGAGAATTCTTCTGTGGTCTAGAATGTGGTCTATCCTTAAGAAACCTCAAGGTGCTTTTGAGAAGAATGTATAACCTACTGTATTTGGGTGTAATGTTCTGTATATGCCTATTTGGTCCAGATTCCCTAACGTATTATTCAAAGTCTTTTTTCCTTTATTGATTCTCTGTCGAGATGTTTTATCTAAAGGAGATAATGGTATAATAAAATTTCTCACTATAATTGTGGAGGCATCTATTTTTCCACTGATTTTTTCCAGTGTTTCCCTCATGTATTTTGAGGTACCCTGCTTAGGTGCTTAAATGTTTTTGATTGCTGAGTTTAATCCATTAACACAAAATTTTATTACTGCCAAAGAATTACCTATATTAGCCATATTTTCTTTGAGTCTATATATGTCATGAGTTGTTTTTATTCTCTTCTTATCTGTTTAGTTATTCTTACAATCTCCTCCAACTTTCTTTCTCCTGTTTTTTTCCTTTTACCTGCAGAGCTCCCTTTAGTATGTCTTGAAGTGCAGGTTTCTTGTTGCCATACTCTCTTAATTTCTGTTTCCCTGTGAATATTTTGAACTCTCCCTCATTTTCGAATGCCTATTTTGCTGGATAGAGAATTCTTGGATGGAAGTTGTTTTCTTTTTGCACCTTATCTATGTCATGATTCCTTGCCTACATGATTTCAGATGAGAAATCACCACTTAATCTTATTGAGCTTCCCTTGTATGTTTTGGTTCTCTTTCTCTTGCTATATTCAGTATTCTCTCTGCCTTCAACATTGGACAATTTCACAAGTATATATCTTGGTGTAGGCCTGTTAGGATTTATACTGTTAGGGTTGTGTTGGGCTTCCTGGACATATACATCCATATCCTTCAAAAGGTTTGGGAAGTTTTCAGCCATTGTTTCCTCCAGCACACCTTCTGTACACTTTCCCTTCTTTTCTCCCTCTGGGATGCCTATAATGTGTATGTTTGTATGTTCCATGTTGTCATTCAAATCCTTGATTTTTTTCCTTTTACCTATCTGATGTACTATCTGTTTGATTTCACCTGTAATGTCTTCCACAACACTGATTATTTCCTCTGCATGTTCAAATCTGCTTTTACTTGCTTCCAGTGTATTTTTTTTATTTCTTGTATTGATCCATTCATCACCATCATATCTGTTATCTTTTTTGTATTTTTACAATTTCTTCAGTGTGTTCTCCCAGTGCCTTCTCTATATCTTTAATCTCTTCCTTCACTTCATTAATTTTCCTCATGATATATGTTTGGACATCTCTGATTAGTTGTTCCACATTCTGCATCTCCTGTTTTTTACTTGGTTTGTTGGACTGGCCATGTCATCCTGTTTCTCAGTAGGGGTTGTAATTTTTTTTGGCATCTAGGCATCAGTTTATCTTGATTGGTTTGTTCAGTTGATTAACTACTCTTTCTAATCTAGGGTTTTATATGGTTGTTTTTTTTGTGTATGTGGTAAGTTTTCACTTTGACACTTCATTCTTCTTATTCTATTTCCTTGTAATAGTTTATATTTCCTTGAAGAAAAATTAGGGCCAGAAGAAAGGAAAGAAGAAGAGAAAAAGAAAAATAGTAATAATAATAGTAAATGGTAGAAGAGGAACCATACAAGACATAGGAAAATGAGTAATTATCATGATTAAGAAGTGCAGAGGAATAAAAACTAAAAATTGAAGTACAAAAATGAAATGAGAAACTTAAGAGTGAAAAATATATAGAATCAATTAAAAGTCCAGAATGATGAGAAGAGAGGGAAAGAGAAAAGAAAAGAAAAAAAGAAAACAGTAAAAATAGAAAGTAAATAGAGGAAAAAAGAGAGAGAAATTAAAACAAAAAAATTCAAAGATCAAACAAAAAAGTGGTGGAATGAAAGAACAACAGAAATTAGAAGGTAGCAAGATGGAGAAAAGAATTAGTGTAGTTAAACAAAATTGGTAAACATGAAAGGGAAACCAAGGAAGAGAAACACAAAAAAGAAGAAACAAGACAGCAGCAACTAAATAGCAAAAAAGGGGGTAGAAATATAATTTTAAAAGAAATAAAATGAAAAACAGACAAATAAGCACACAAACAAAAACCATGTAAAAACAGCGTTCCCTCTTAGGCTCTGAAGGAGCTTCTCAGGCAGCTGGTATTCATCCATCAATTAACCTGTGCCTACTCGGAAGGTTTTGAATTGGATTTTAGAAAGTAAACTAAGTTAAGTTAAAAAAGGAAACTTTTTAAATAAAAATAAGAGATCTAAGAAAAGCTAATACAAAAAGATTGTTTATATGTTTCCTGTCCTAAATTATCAGCTGGATATGTGATAACCCAGTGGGTCACTTCTCTAAGAAGAACCAGGAATTGAACAAGGGACCTCATATATTCAAAGCAGGAACTCCTCCACTGAGCTAAACTTACCCCTTGGGTTAGTTAGCCTTTCGGAAACCTCTCCATCCACGTTAACTCAGGCAGGTTACATTCTTTGCAGTTGGCCAGAGTCCTGCTGATTAGGCACCAATCTGTCCCTGCCCCCTTTCTATTCTAATTGCCTTCTCTCTCAGGGCAGCTGGACATGATATCCTGTGCAAGTGGAACACCCCCTCTCCCTGTAAGTTCCAATTCCCTTCTGAGATTAAAAGCACAAACTGGTGACCAAACTCACCACAAAGAAACCACTCTTGACACTCTTCCATGACTCTCCTCCTCCCAGGGGACCCTAAATAGGCACTTGAAAATTTATTGAGGCTTCCTACCACTTGCCTCCCTTAGGGGACATGGAATTTTGATAGTTTCAGTGCCAGAGTAGTCTGTTGCCTATCTTCACCCTCTTTCACCCCAATTTCCTCTCTCCCAGGGTGGCTGGATGTGTCAGGATTCCTAAGCATATTTCCCTCTCCCCTCTTCTACAGGATGCCTCAGTGTGAGCTGTTTTGCTCCCCAAAGTTCAAAGGGGGCACACGTAACCAAACCCACAGAAAGGAAAACCCTCTCCACCCTTCACCAGAACCCTCTTCCGCCCAGAGAATGCTCCATTCCACTTGGTGGCTGGTGAGAGTCAGGGTGTTTGTGGAGACATTTTGCCTTGAGGGTGGGGCTTAGCTGCCTCCTATTTCCAGCCACAGGGTTGAGAAACTCATGGTTTTCCTTGGGCTCTTTATCTCTTTGTCCAGTTCCTTCTAGATCAATGCCTTGAAGCCTCCTGTTCTGTGAGTTCCCATAACAGCTCACTCAGGTATGATTTTTCCCCTTCTCAGCTGTTTTTTGTGAGAGAACTGGGGAGTGCACACCTAAGCTAATGCCATCTAGCTGGACCTCAAAATTTTTGAAGAATAAGTTTTCATAGTTACATGCAATAATCTTGAGGGCTTGATATATTGGTCTGTTTCCTTTCTTTAGGCACTGCCTATGATCATGAGAGATTCTTGCCCTGATAATTGAGTAGTAGTGCTCCCCAGGATGGGAGTTTAATATTTTCTTGTTTATTGTGTCAGTCTCCACCCACAGAGATAACACACTGTGACAAGATTGACATTTTAATATTCCATAGAGGCATGACCAATGTGTGCCCTATTCTAAATATCACCTCACTGCTGTTGCCCTGGACCAGTAATCTTCCCCTGCCATATTTGCCAAAAGAACATTCCCACCATTGTAGTTTTAACCACAGATATGCATATTCCCAGAGATCACCTGCTCCTTTCTCCAACCCTCCCCCAATTTCCATGGATAGTCCAACACAAGACCCCCCTTTAATGCCTCTCAAATTCCTGCACCCTTGAACCCAATCACATCACTGCATCACTATAAGGAATATCCAATGCCCAATGAATTCTTCCACCTTAGCATAGATTTTTCCCATAGTGAGCATAGGCTCACCTCCCACTAATCTCTTTCTGTCACCTGATAATGCATCTTCCAGACTCTAACTCTGTGAGTCTGCACAGTTTGCTTAATTCATATCAGTGTTGTCATATAGTATCTATCATTCAGTGACTGACTTACTCCACTACCATAAATAAGGTCTTCAAGATTCACCTATGTTGTCCCACAGGTTAATACAGCATTTCTTCTTAAAGCTGAGTAATATTTCATTGTATGTATATACCACAATTTGCTTATCTATTAATCTGTTGATGGACACTGGGTTTGCTTTCAAATGTTGACAATAGTAAGTAATGCCACTAAGAATATTTGTGTGCATATATCTGCTTTCGTACCTGCTTTCAATTCTTCTGGATGTATACTGAGAAGCGGGTTTGGTGGATCATATGACAGTTCTACAGTTAGTTTCCTGTTGAACTGCCAATACATCCTCTACAATGGCTGTACCATTCTACATTCCCACCAGCAGTGGGTGAGTGTTCTCTTTCCTCCACATCATCTCCAATACATATAGTCTTTTTTTTATTAATAGCCACCAGTCTAATAGGTGTAAGATGATATCTCATTGTAGTTTTGATTTGCATTTCCCTAATAGCTAGTGATGTTGAGCATATTTTCATGTGCTGTTTAGACATTTGCATTTTTTCTTTGGAAAAGTATCTATACAAATCTCTTGCACATTTTTTAAAAAATCTATAGTTATCTTTTTCCTTTTGCAATAAAGGATTTATTCTATATGCTGGATATATGGTACTAAATATTTTTTCCCTTTGGGTAGGCTGCTTTTTTACTTTCTTGATAATGTCTTTTGTGGTGCAGAAGTTTTTAATTTTGAGGATATCCCATTTATCTATTATTATTTTTGTTGCTCGTACTTTGGGTGTGAAGTTCAAGAAACCATTTCCTATTACAAGTACCTGTAGATGCTTCTCTACATTATCTTCAAAGGTCTTTATGGTCTTTGTTCTCATATTTGGATCTTTGATCCAACTTAAGTTGATTTTTGTATAACGTGTGAAAAGGTGTTCCTCTCTCATTTTTTGGATATGGATATCCAGTTCTCCAAGCACCATTTGTTGAAGAGGCCATTCAATCCCAACTGAGTGGGCTTGGTGGCCTTGTCAAATATCACATGACTGTATATGTGAGGATCTATATTGGAACTCTCAATTTGGTTCCATTGGTCAGTATGTCTATCCTTGTGCCAATACCATGCAGTTTTGACCACTGTGGTTTTCTAGGATGTTTTAAAGTCAGGTAGTGTGATATCTCCGACTTCATTTTTCTTTTCAAAATGTCTTTGACGATTTGGTGCCTCTTACCCTTCCAAATAAATTTTCTTAGTTTTTCAAATTCCTTAAAAAATATGGTGTTGATTTTTATTGGGATTGCATTACCTCTCTAGATTAGTTTGGGTAGGATAGACATCTTGATAATGTTTAGTCTTCCTATTCATGAACAGCGATTATTCATCCATTTATTTAATTTTTCTTTGATTTCCTTTAACAGTGTTTTCTATTTTTCTGCATATAAGTAAGTCTGTTACATTTTTAGTTAAATTTATTCCTAAGTAAATGATACTGTTAATTACTAATGTAAACAGTATTTTTTCTTGATTTCCTACTCAAATTGCTTGTTATTGGTATATAGAAATGCTACTGATTTTTCAGCATTGATCTTAAAACCTGTGACTTGACTGAACTCCTTTATAAATTCTAGAAATTTTGTTGTAGATTTCTCAGGGTTTTCTATGTATAGGATCATGTCTGCAAATAGTGAAATTTTTACTTCTTCCTTTCTAATTTGGATGCTTTTATACCTTTTTCTGGCCTCAGTGCAGGAACAAGTACTTCTAAGACAATGTTAAAAAGGAGCAGTAGTAGTGGGCATCCCTGTCTTTTTCTGATTTAGAGGGAAAGCTTTATGTTGTCACTATTGAAGATGATGTTATCTCTGGCTTTTTCATATATACCCTTTATCATGTTCAGAAAGTTTCCTTGTATTCTTATCTTTTGCATTGTTTTTATCAGGAAAGAGAACTGTATTTTGTCAAATCCTTTTTTGGCATCTATAGATGCATGAAATTTTTTTTCTTTCAATCTGTTTATATGGTGTATTATATTGATTGATTTTCTTATGTTGAATATCATGCATACCCAGGATGACACCCATTGGTCATGGTGTGTAATTCCTTTGATATGTTGTTGAATGCAATTAGCAAGTATTTTGTTGAGGATTTTAGCATCTAGGTTCATTAGAAAGATTGGTCTGTAACTTTTCCTTTTTGTGGCATCTTTGTTAGGCTTTGGTATTAGGGTAATTTTGGCATCATAGAATGAGTTAGGCATTCTATTTTAGGCTCTGCTATTTTTTGGAAAATCTTAAACAGAATCGGCGTTAGCTCTTTCTGGGATGTTTGGTAGAATTCAGCTGATAAGCCATCTGGTCCTGGGTTCTTCTTAGTTGGGAGGTTTTGGATGACCAAGACTATCTTTTTAATTTAATTGCACTGTTGAATTCATCAACTTCTTCTTTCATCAATGTAGGCTGCTTATGAGTTTCTAGGAATTTGTCCATTTCCTCTAATTTATCATTCTTGTTGGCATATAATTTTTCAAAGTATCCTCTTATGATACTCTTTATTTCTGTGGGGTCAGTGGTGATATCTGCTTCCTAATTTCTTATTTTGTGTACTTCCATCTGCTCTCTCTTTTTCTTTTTTAGTATGGTGACGGGTTTTTCAATTTTATTGATTTTCTCAATGAGAGAGCTTTTCATTTTCTTTATTTTTGTAGTGCTTTCTTAATTTTTATTTCATTTAGCTCTGTTCTAATCTTGGTATTTCCTTCTTTCTACTTCCTTTGGGGTTAGTTTGTTGTTGTTTTTAAATTCCTCCAGGTGTGCTCTTCTGTCTTCAATTTTAACTCTTTTGTTGTTTTTAATATATGCATTTATGGCCATGAATTACCATCTCAGTACAGCTTTGGCTGAATCTCATATGTTTTGATATGTTGTGTTGTCATTTTCATTCATTTCAAGATAGTTACTGATTTATATTGAGATTTTCTCCTTTACCCACTGTTTGTCTAAGAGTGTGTTTATTATCTTCCATATCTTTGTGTCTAATCTGGTTCTCTGGCCCTTAGTGATTTCCAATTTCATTCCATTGTGGTCAGAGTAATTACTTTGTATAATCTCAATCTTTCTGAATTCATTGAGTGTTCTTCTGTGGCCTAGCATGTGGTCTATATTGGAGTATGATCCATGTGCACTCAATAAGAATGTATATTTCCCTGAATTTGGTTGTAGTGTTCTGTATATATCTATTAAGGCCAGATCCTCTAAAGTATTAGAGTCTTTTTTTCTTTATTGATTCTCTGTTGAGATGTTCTGTCCAATGGTGATAATGTTGTATTAAAATCCCCCACTATAATTGTAGAGGCATTTATGTCTCCAATTAGTCTATCCAGTGTTTCCCTCATGTATTTTGAGGTGCCCTGATTAGGTGCATAAAAGTTTATGATTGTTCTTTCTTCTTGATGATTGCCCATTTTGGTAATATATAGAATCCACCTTTGTCACTTTCAATAGTTTTGTATTTAAAGTCTATTTTGTCTGATATTTGTATAGCTACTCTTGCCCTTTTTTAGGTGTTGTTTGCTTGTTAAATTGTTTTCCAGCACTCAATTTCAGCCTCCTTGAATCCCTGGGTCTAAGGTGGGTTTCTTGGAGACAATATATAGATGGGTCATATTTCATTAACCATTCTGCCAATCTGTGTCTTTTGACTGGTAAGTTTAATCGATTAACATCAGTGTTATTGCTCTCAAGGAATTTCTTACATCAACCATATTTTTGTGTTTATGTGTGTCATATGTTGTTTCTTTTTCTCTTTTTGTCTTTTTAGTTCTTTACACTTTCTCCTCCAACTCTCTGTCTCCTGCATTTTCCTTTCTACCTGTAGAATTTCTTTTAATATTTCTTGAAGGGCAGGCTTCTTATTGGCATAATCTCTTAATTTCTGTTTATCTGTGAACATTTTGAACTCTCCATCATTTTTTAATGCCACCTTGGCTGGGTAAAGAATTCGTGCCTGGAAGTTTTTTTTTTTTCTTTTCGTACCTTGACTATGTCATACCATTGTCTTCTTGAATCCATGGTTTCAGAAGAGAATCCAGCATTTAATCTTATTTTGCATCCCTTGTATATGATAGTTCTGTTTTCTCTTCCTGCTTTATGATTTTTCCCTTTATCTTGAGCATTGGACACTTTGACAAGTATATGTCTTGGAGTATGCCTATTAGTATTTATACTGTTTGGGGTGTGCTGTGCTTCCTGGATATGTATGCCATCTCCCTCAATAAGGTTGGGAAGTTTTCAGCTATTTTTTCATTCAACACTCCTTCTGTTCCCTTTCCCTTCTCCTCTCCCTCTGGGATGCCTATAATGCATATCTCTGAGCATTTTATGTTGTCATTTAAATTTTTAATTTCCTGCAGGATATTTTCTATATTTTTATCTATCTGTTCTATTGTTTGATTTTAGGTGTACTGTCTTCCACATCACTAATTTTTTCTTCTGCCTGTTCAAATGTGCTGTTATGTGATTCCAGTGGTCTTTTTTATATTTTTGGATTGTGCCCTTCATCATCATAATATCTGCTATCTTTTTACATATGTTTACAATTTCTTCAGTAAATTCTCCCAGTGACTTCTTAATATCCTTCATTTCTTCCTTCACTTCAATAAGTTGTTCCATGATATTTGTTTGGACAGCTTTGATTAGTTGCTTGATGTTCTGCATTTCTTGCTGGTTTCTACTTTGTTCATTGGACAGGTCCATGTCTTCATGTTTCCTAGTATGGTTAGTAATTTCTTGTTGCCCTCTGGTCATCATTTATCTTTATGGGTTTATTCATTTGATTAGCTTCTCTCTCTGCTCTAAAATTTTGTTTAGCTTCTGTTTTTTTTGTGTGTGTTAAAGATTGTCTTTGACACTTTGTTCTTCTTATTCGATTTCCTTGCTGTTTTCTAAATTTCCTTGAAGTTGAGATATTAGGGCCAGAGAAATGAAAAGTGTTTAGAAAAGAAAAAGGATAATTGAAATAATAAAAGTTGGAAGAAGGGCCTTATTAGACTTAGTGAAATGAATATTTAACTCATGTAACCAGTGAAGAGTAACAGTAATAAAATATGGAGTACATACAATGAAATGGGAATCTGAATAAAGAAAAATATATATTTAAAGGGCCAGAATGATGAGGAAAGACTGAAAGAAAAAAGAAAGGACAGAAAGAAAAAAGTTAATAAAAGAAAATAAAGCAGAATAGACAAGATAGAAATCAAAACCAGTAAAGTTGAGGTCTAATTAAAG
>JAQZBX010068776.1:0-15692 GCA_029593785.1 Cabassous unicinctus | reverse complement strand
GAGTTCACCTCCAGAGAGAGGCTATAAAGGTGAGGAGTAAAAGCTGAGCTTAATGGACATGGAGTTCAATGCTACTGTGCAGGAAATTCTTGCATATCTCTCAGAACTTTCAAGTACAATCAGAGGGAACAAGAGGTAGTCAAAAGCTATGTGAATACAGGCTAGAAGTAAGTTTATAAATACACGGCTTAAAAACTTTGAGAACAAACACATCTTGGATTTACAAGTATTGTTAGTTAAAACTTACTTAGTTAAGGCCATGGTCTCTTCAGTTGAAGTGCTCTATAATCAAAGCCATTTCTGTGGAAATAAAGTTAGTGATTGTCTACACCTAACCTCTGTCCATTCTTTCATTCATTATTTCATTCTCTATAAACACTATAATTGTGCCCAGCCCCTGCGAGGTTCAAGTTCTCTATAAAATGGAAGGATTTGAATATAATTTCAAGAAATCTCTTTCAGAATGCTTTAAATAATAATTTTCTCATTACAGCACTTTTACGTTTCCCCCCAAAATTGTAGAGAAAGTGCAGAGTTCCCATATATACTATCCCCAAACAGTTTCTCCTTTTATTAACATGTCTCTAGTAGTGAACTTGTCTTGGTAATTTTTAGTAAATATGGTCCATAGTTTACCTTACTGTTCACTCTTTTCATACCATGTTCTTTGGTTTTGCAAAATGCATGATGTCATACATTTGGTAATACAGTAGCAACCAGAATCCTATCTCTCCCCTGTAAGTGCCTTGTACTCCACCTACTCATCCTGTCCCCCTAAACTCTTGATTACCACGGAACTTTTACTGTCTCTGTAGTGTTGCCTTTTCCCCAAGGTTGAAATAGTGGGAATCTTTTGAACAACCATGGTAGTAATTAAGGAATGAAGTAATGATGAATGAGGTTTTTAGCCATGCATTTGGGCCTTTTCCTTTCCACATTATATTATTTTATCTTTATGTGTATGATATCTATACCCAGTCTGATGGAATTCCATATTTTGATCTTGAAACCTCAAGTTCCTAATCCATGTTCAAAAGACACCTAGCAAGAGAAGCAGAAAATATTCCCTCTCCCTCCAAACTTGTATAAAGACAACCCTCATCCTGGATCAGGAAACAGTCCTTGCAAATGTTGTTTTGAAATACATCCAAATTCCTCAGGTGGCTGCTATGCCTTGAGGAAGGTCCTGTGACCTCTAATGCCAGGAAAGTCAGATGGTTAGACTCAGCTCCTGGCGAGGTTACTGATACTGAAGTGCATATTTGCTCTGTGAGATGATTACACTCATGTGTCAAATGGGCTTGGTAATGGTACTTGCTATTTTGGTTAAGCAAGAACTGGCTTAAGTGTTACTGTAAGAACATTTCGTGCAGATAAATCAATAACTTGATTGCATTTATGGCTGTTTACATCAATAATCAACTAAGGAGATTTCCTTGAGCAATGAGAGATGTTTCATCCAATCTGATGAAAATATTACATGAAGAAGTGATGATTTAGGCAGTCAGAAGAGGGAATTGACATCATTATTTCAGCCAGCAGTTTCCCTGGGGAAATTCATCTTGGCCTTCATTGGAGACCTGTTTTGCAGCCTGTCTATGGAATTTGGACTTGTGCACACCCATAGTTGTGTGAGAAAATCTTATAAATCTCATAATATTTAGAGATATCTCCTGTCACTTCTGTTTCCTTAGAGAAAACTGACTAATGCACTCCAGAAAAGGTGGCTTGTGTGTTTGCTTCAGTAAACCAGGACAGTTTCACTGGCCCATCTCACATCTCCTGCATACAATAAACTGCCATCCTGCATGATTTCTTACTTATGTGAGAGCTGATAGCTCATTCAAATCAACACAGTACATGAAAAAAGCAAAACTCAACTCCCTGGCTGGAGTAGAAATAGAATTTAATATGATATGCAAGTATAGGATTTTCTATTTACAAAAAATAAATATTATCCCTATATATAAGGAAATTGGGGGGGATTTTTATACAAATAATTCAATAATCCTCTCATTCCCTCAAATATACCCTGCCATAAACCCCATCTCATGTGGTCCACAAACCCCAGGAAGTAGTGCCATATAGCTGGTGCTGGGTTTGAGATTTGACATGCTAAGGCCTGGCTGGCCTCTTCCCCTCTCTCTCATGGAATCTTTGGCTGGGTGGAATTTATCGCTGATTTCTTCCCCAGAGATGAGGGACTAGGGTGAGTGTGGGTGGGGAAGCAATCACTCCCAGTAGGTTCTTATGATAGAATGTTTGGTCCACCTTAGGAAGGCTCAAGTGTGGCAAGGCAAGAATGGGAACCTTCATCATGGGTGGGTGCCAATGGGCCTGAGGAGAATGCAGTGTCTCTCCTAAAGCAGTGAGTGGTCCACTGGAGTCCAGGACAGCCTGTCAAGGGACAGGGTCATGCAAGGTTCAGGGGTGAAACTGGAGTCAGGGGTAGGCCCAGCCTGGCTGGTTGGGAAAGAAGTGTTCATTTGGCTTGGCTTAGTCTGGTTTGGGATAGCTAACCCTCCTGACCAGCTAGGGCCAAGAAAGGTGACCCTAAGATTGGCAGGCACAAGGGCCCGTTAGTAGATGCCCTTTGTGAAATTGAGTCCCCTCTTATTCCTCCACATAAAGGTTGAGTTGACTCCTTTACTGATTTTGGTCCCCGTGCAAAAGGACTGCTTGTTCAGGAGGAAATGATAGTTTCCTGATGAGTCCACTGAATAAAAGGCATTGGCACTGTCAAGGATCTTCAGCTCTGGTGGAGATGGACAGAGGGGAGATCAGTTGTGCTATCAGGGGTCACAGACTAAACCTCCTCTACTGGTCCCCATGAAGGCCAGTCTGCATCAGAGACATGAGCCACCCAATCCAGATCCAGGACTAGAAAGGACCCTTCTGATTGACAACCTGCCCAAAAGCAAGACTCCAGAAGCATTGAACCTTAGGAATCTTGTTCAAATGTGACCAGGCTCCAACACTGGCAACCTCAGCCTAGAGCTGTCAGAGGGCATTCTAGTATGGTCACACCACTCCCCATACCCTGATCTTTTCCCTGATGACAATCTTGGAGTTGGAACTAGACTTACAGAATGCAGACAAGTACCCTGAATCCCACACTTCTCCATACAAGGCTACTGAAGCCTAGGAAATGGCAAGCCATGGCCAGTCCTCTTGAGTAGGGAGCCAGGGAGGCCTCCACGCCTTGGGCTACCTCACAGCAAGTAAGGACTTCTTCTCTGATCATATTTTCCACCTGTCCCCTCTGGCCTAGAGCCTGATAAAAGGCAATGCTGGGCTGGAATTCCTACTTCTGCCTGGAATGCATGTCTATTTTTCTAAATTCTTATCCCCTCTAGGCCTCAGTCTTCCTTTTTTTTTCTTTTCTTTTTTTTTCTTTTAAAGTGTCTTTGTCTTTATAATCAACTTAATCTTTTTTATAAAAGATACTTAGATTACATAAATGTTACACAAAAAATATAGGAATTCCCATATGCGCCACCTCCCACACCTCCCACAACCTCCCACATAAACATCTTTCATTATTGTGGCACATTAATTGCAATTGATAAACACATCCTGGGGCTTTGACATTAAGCATGGACCATAGTTCACATTGTAGACCACACTCTCTCCCCTACAGTTCTGCATGTTAACGATGATATAAAATGGCCTATATCTGTCATTGCAATGTCACTCAGGACAATTCCCAAGTTCTGAAAAAGCCCCTGTATTACAACTGTTTTTCCCTCTCCCTACCTCCAGAGCTTCCAGTGGCCACTGGCTCCACATCAATGTTATAATTTCTTCCATTGCTTCAATCACAATATGTCTATAGTAGAATGCCAGTAAGTCCACTCTAGTCCATAGCTCTTCCCCTCATCCTGAGGAGTCTGGGATAGTGATGTCCACTCCACCTCCAATTGAGAGGGGGCTTATCCCATGGGGAAGATGGATGGGATTATCCTGCCTGCAGCTGCAGACTCTCCATTCCCTAGGACAGCCTTTGTCCATCATCATCTCCCTGGCAGTTGTCCTGGGTGAGTCCAATGAGCTGTAGAGTAGGAGTTGTTGCTCCACTGAGGTTCCAGGCCCAGCTGGCACATGGACAACCCAAAGTCTCAAGTCTCTGGATGTACACCTACAAACTCTAGCATCAAGTATAGGTTTGAATAGAAGGGACAGATGAGCCCTGTGCAGGGATCAGTCTTCCTTTTATATTGGATGTGGTACAACACACCATGGGCATCTCCCCAAAATGCTGATGGAAGAAAAAAGATTTAAAATACAGCTTCCAGGGAGTCAGGACTGGTGTCCAAGGTTAATGCTTGAGAGATCATGATTAGTCCATCAAAAAGAAGTAGTTACCCTTTGGGCACTGGGACATACTATGTGCTCTCATATTGCTGCTTTCTTCACCAATTGGGGATGAGAAACAGGCACAGAGGTCAAAAGTAACTGCTTCATGGACCCAGACCACAGACTGCCTGGCTTCATGTCTCTGCTGTGAATACTGATTTGGTTCCCTAGAAGCTCCAGAGGGGATTAAGGAGATTTTGCTTTGTTTTTTAAGCATCATACATGCATGGATTCTAATATTTGTTATTTGTGCCCACAGCAGTCATGATAGTTATGAATGCACAAAACATCACATCCTGACCAGAGGACACCCTGCAAGGGGAGCATGTGTGAATGGTTTCATGGCCAATGGCCAAGTGGAGAGGCCTATTTCTTGGCTTCTGAAGGATGACAGCTTTCAAGTAGGTTCCTCACTGCCTTGGTCACATCCAGGGAGGATACAAAACTGGGAGACAGAGCACAAAATGGGAACTTCCTGCAGGCACTAAGGGCTTCCTCAGGAAAGGTAAGGATGTGTACAAGATGCAGACCACCACACTTTTGGCAGGTATTCTGCAGCAGATGGCCTCAATCCTGGGAGCTATGATGTTGTGCTGGGGACACCCCCCTTCCTGTGCCCTCTCCAGTGAACCCCCAACTTACTTTAGTCCTCTGAATTCAATTGTACCAGCTTGTAGTCCTCAGAATTGTCCTCCTTCAGGTTGTGCTTCTCCATGTTCCTTTGGATCATGGCTGGAGCTAGATCTTGGAAGGTCAGCTGGGGAGTGTCAGAGGACAGGCCATCAGGACTTGGGCCCTGGATCTAGCTCCCTGAAGAGCAGTATATGGAATGCCTTTGAAGTTATGTCAGCACTGAGAATAGGGCTCTGAGCATGCAGGTAGGGTTGGGTGAATAATGGACTCATTCTCTTCTTATGCTGCCCTGGGAGATCTCAATGGAATGAAAGGGATATTCTCCAATCTTTGGAGCCCACATCTCTTATAAGGACTTCCCTCTGTCTCACAACTCATTCCCTTTAGGGCTGAGCCCTCTCCCTTGGGTCCTAAGCCTGCAGAGCTCCTATAGATTTCAAGGGCACCAAGAACACAGGGCCACCATAAAGGAGAGTGTTGGAGATGGATGTGGAGAGCCTGGACAGGTATCTTTCACCTCCTCCCAGCAAACCTCAGGGATCTCATTGCCCCTGGGGTCTGCACCATGGAAAATCTCCTCCAGGATGACAATATGAGTGAAATCCAAGAACAGACATCTAGTCCAAGCCTGGATGTCAGGGAGGAGGAGGAGCTGGAGGCCCACAGGGTTTATTATGTGGAGGGCCTTGCTGGGGCAGGTGACAGACCTCACCTGCTTCACCCTGAGTGCCTGGGCATAGGCTGAGCTCAGATGAAGGGTCATACATGCCAGAATTTAGTTACCAGCCCCCTAGCTCCAGGTGGCCAGAGAAGTTCAGTGCCAAGCAGGTGTGTAACATGGCATCTTAGCCAGCATGTGTGTGGGTTGTGGATGGGGTTGTATGAACTGCAGATCTATCCAGGATCAGGCCCCTTCACTACCACCATCCTGGAGCAGCCCCTTCTCTCTGTGCCCAGATATCAACAGCAACCTCTAACTGGCTTTCCTGATATGCCCCACATAGGGCCCAATGTGACCCAGTCCCTATCTCCTCTATGACCTCACTTTACACCCTGATCCCTCTACCTTACCTCTGGCCTACTTACTGCTCCTCAGATGGGCCAGGTACATACTGAGCTTGGGGATTTCTGGGCTGTCTCTCCCCTCCTTCTTCTCAGAGGCTGCCCGAGTGAGTTCTTCCCAGGCTGTGTGACCTCAAGATGGAAGCTTGAAATCTCCATCTACCATCCTCAGCCCTGACTGCCTTTGTACCCACTTTTCGTTCCTTCAAGATCTGATTGGTTATGCTTCCCAACCCACTAGCCTTGGCAGCTCCAAGAGGGCAGGGAGGGTACATAATCATTCCTCATTCATGGCCTGACCCAGTGAGGGATTCCAGGGTACAGCCAACTGCCTGGTTCACCAGGATGCTCTTGCAATTGACCATGTCAAGGCTGACAGATGATTCAATAGTCACCCAACTGCTTATTATAGAGCAGCCCTCAGTCTGATGTTCTGTGGGTGGACAGTGTGGCTTTGGGCATGGGATGGGCCAAAGAGGAAGAGATACTGCTGGAGGCTGAGTTGACTCCAGGTAACTCCAAGCATGAAGGGGGGTCAATTCCCCAAAGTGTAGGGAACAGCAAGATCAGGAAAAGTCCTGGAGCCTGGAGGAAAACCGAGGTTGGCATGGTCTCCAGGGGGCTTCAAAAAGCTGTCTTTCAAGCTGGGACTCCTCCACCCATTTTGTGGATGCAGAGAAATGAACACAGGCACTGGGAAGTTAGGACAAGGAGCTGGGCCTTCAGGGAAAAGCTGCAGACAGACACCTTCTCCTGGCCATCACAGGACCCAGGGTCAAGGCCCATGTGGATTTCCTGATCATGATTGCAAGCATTGGTCAGGAATGTGGTGTATGAGTCAGCAGCACCTGCACTGCTATGGTCAGAACCACACTGGAGCTGGACACTGGTGGGGGAGGTGACACTATTGCTGGGCTTGGTGTTGTGTCCCAGTTGGCTGGAAGGAAAGGTGGCATGCCTGAATCCTCCAGCAAGACCCCATCCACAATCTCATGCTTCCACTGCCCTCTGGGCTCTGGGCTCCCTACCATGTGCTCCTCCAGTCCACAGGAGCCATGGGCACCAGCCACTGGAAAGTTCACTCAGCATGACCCATTTTCTTCAAGGGAAAACAAGCCCAGAGTGATGGGGGACTTAACCCTGTCACAAAGCTAGTCAAGAGTGGAGCAGAGATCCTGACATTAAACTGAGCCTTCTCATGGCCTGAAGTGACACTGAGCCCTGAGACAGCTGTACTTGCCTCCTCTGGATTGCAAATGCATCTGGGAGGTTTTTGGCTTGGAATGTGTTACTGGCTGACAGGGACAGGGGCCCAACTCAGAAGACAGGTGGTAGCTACAAGGCAGATGTCTGCTGTGAGACTACCAGAAGACAAACCTCAGGATTCCCTCCCAGAGTCTCATCTGAAGGAGAAGTCCCAGAGCCCCAGGGGTCTCCATACCATGGGTCTGATGGTGACCAAGAGCCCTGGTTACAGGCTCTCTGGACCTGGGTGAAGGAGAGTGTTTGCCCTGCTGTGGCCCAACTCCTGCCTTGCCCTTACCTCTCGGCCTTGCTGAACTGCTTCAATGCCCCAAGCCAGAAATGAAATTAATCATCAGGAACTAGATGGTCATAGGTGCAGCTTGACTGTGGAAACTGGATCTGCAAAAGGACCTGGTATTCCTGGGATGAGAGGGAAGGAGCAGAAGGAGAGGAGGTCTGGGTTGATCTGCTGGGCAACACAGGGGCTGCTGCCCATGTCAAAGTTTTTGCTCTCATGGGACCCCCTCATCACCTGAACTCTCATTCAAGACAGACCTATTATCAGAACAGGAGCCACAAAGCTCCTCCCCCAGAAAAAGGTCTCTGATGTCACATCCTACCACAACTCAGTGTGACAGGTCTACCTCATCTCTTAGAATCAAACTCTCCCCTAAACAAAGCAGAAGGCAGATGGAGCAAAAGAATGTCTTGACGAGGTGGGTCTCTGGCTTCACCCCCAACCCCAACCCTACCCTTGCATTGATGACCACAGCTACATACCTTTCTCCTTTTTTCATAATAGGTCATTCTCTCCTGGGAGACAGACAGCCCAGCTCCATCAGAAGAGGTCCCTCATGCCATTGCCCACACTCCTCATCTCTTCTCATGTGCACTACTGGGAGGACCCTCCAGGAGACAGATCAGCACTCCCAGGACATGGAATTATTCAGGTTTGAGGCACTAGAGGAGGCAGACCTGGGGCAGATGTGATGACAGAAGGAGGGTCTTTGGCATCAGGGTAAAGGGACTGCTCAGCCTCTCCCACACTTTCCAGCCATGGAGGGGCCCATATTCACTCTCCCATCAAAGCCAAGCCTGATGCAGAAGCCATGCCCAGTTCAGGAAGGGCCTTATTCAGTTGTGCAATAAGAAGTGAATGCATCGATTTACTCACCTGGAAAGTGGACCTGACACCTCCAGCTCACAGGGGTGCAATGAGGCCCTTATGGACCAGATGTGACCAGTGCTGAGAACTCAGGGCTCTGGAAGGGACTGTCTCCCCAAAGCCTCTGGGTCCTAACCCCACCCCACCATGACCCCAGGCCCACTCACATCGAGATGGTCCTGTAGAGATGCGTCCAGCATGGCCAATTCCCTGAGGAATGTCCCCAGATAGGGAGCAGTGCCCTGTATGGCAATATGAGGCATCAGGTGGGGAAATTCCCCTGACTCTAACTCATACCCTCACCTGGACCTCTCACTAGACCAATCCTGGAATCTTCACCACTTCATCCCTAGTATCCCTCCAAGCACCAAGGAACCAAATATCACTTCTTTTTATCTAGCAAATAGGGTCCCCTTGATGTCTTGGAGGCCAGCCCAACCCTGTTTCACCCTGGTCTCAGCCACACATACTCTTTCTTACAGATGCATCTCCTGGGGTCTCTTTGGCTTCGTTTTCAGGGTGGAATCCTCAAAGACTCCCTCCTTTCAGGGTTGAGAACAAGATGAATGAGTCCATCCTCCCTTCATCCAATTGACCCTAGGGCCTGTCTTGGGGTCTTGGACAGGCTGCCTGCCTCAACTGGCAGAAATTTTGCTACCACCAGCCATGAGCTCTGACTGGAGATATGAATCCCAGCTCCAACCTTTTCTGGGTGTGTGACTTAGGTGAGCTGCCTGGCCTCCAGGAGCCTGGTAGCTCATCTGTAAAGTGTAGGTGAGAACTGCACTCACAAAAACTCAAGGTTACATCCTGTTATTGTGGTGCTTTCTGCATCACCTTCTCCAAGTCAGAGCCACGGGAAAGCTCACCACCATTCCTGTCCCCCCTTGGACCTCTCCCCTTTCCATGAAGAAGACCCTACAGTTTATCATCACTCCATTTCCAGAAGAGGAGATATAGGCTTAAGAGAGCCATGACCTGCTTGTGGCCACACAGGCCATTGGAAGAGTCACTGGCTCCACCCTGTCAGTGTCAGGCCCTGTCCAAGCTGAAGTCACTTCATTATAAACCACCACTGACCAGGGTTCAGTTAACCAGCCCTCACAGTGTGTAGCAAGGAAGGCCACCAGAACAGCCATGGAGGGAGAAGGAACTTGTGTCTCTGGAAACCTGGTTGAGCAGCTTATTGTTCCTAAACCCCTGGAGTCTCTGCCCCACAGTCTCTGCCCAAGACCATGCCAAATACTGCTCCTGACCCAAATAGACCCTCAGGAAGTTCCTCCTGTGGAGACATTTCTCTTGTCCACCCAGGAAGTGTTCTCTTGATGTATCAGCTCTGACTGGACAGGTAAGGCATAAGCTGCCAATGGCACTGGGCATCAACATTTTGCTTCCTGTTTTCCTGCTTTACATGAGCCACCATGATTCATAAGTTTCCCAAATAATTCTCATAACCATCTGGACATATGTCACTGCAGTCAAGTCCCCAGGGTGAGACTGTCCCCATGTAAGGGAGACCTGCTAAATCTTCTGGTTCAGCATCTCCTCCTGGAAAAGCCCAACTGCTGCCACCACATCTGATGACTGGGGCTTAATGCCCCTCACTTATCCCCAGCTGTGAGTGGTCAAACAAATCCCTCTTCCTCTAGGTCAAGAAATGATCAGACTGGAATTTTTCAAAGAAACTTTCACTGTGAAACCAGGAGCTCCACAGTTTCCCTCTCTGCAATCTTTGCCTCCACTTTACCTGGATCAGCAGGTCCCTGCTCAGTGTAATGTTTTTCACTGTTTGGAATTCACAGTTGCTGTCCCTTTGGGGAGGAGAAGGAATCAAAAAGTTGGCATTTGGTGATAAGTGATAAGAGAGCAAATCTGTGATTTTGGACACAAAATATCCTAACTGCCTGGATGAGTGGTTATGAATCTAGGTGACTCTGACCCCTTCAGGGTCACAGGGTAATGAGGGGTGAACTTTCATGTGGTGCAGTTGGCATTCCCATACCATGGCACCTGAGCAGATTTTTTTAACCAATTTTGATTTCAATTGGACAAAGTGTTGTGGGGCCTTGTTGCAAACCTTTGGAAAGTTTCTAGGTGTCTGACAGGAAAGATAAACCACTTGTCCTCAGGAAGAACTGCTGCCTTCATGACACATGAAGACTGAAAGTCTCACCCCAGAGTGGGCTCTGGCCCCAGGAAACACTGCCTTCCTGCAGAGCTTAGGCCACAGAGGCATAATGCCTATCCTAGGATAGGTCCTTGGTCTCCCTAGGGCTACTTTGCAGAGAGGCAAGCCTACCTGGAAACTCTCCCATATCTCCTTCAGGCAGTGGATTGAGTTCCTCTGAAGAACAGAGAGGATGGTGTGGAAGGAAGAAAAGTTCCTGAGGATTTGGTACTCCTGTGGAAGGAGAAAGTAACAGAGAGATGGAGTTGAGCTCTGTCCTACACCAGTATCACTTCCACATAGCTGGTGTCTCCTGTCATGGAAGAAGCCAAGGCCCAGGGAGCCATCAGGGGCACACCTTGGGCCCAGGAGGTGACACTCACAGGGAGAAGAATATTAGCTCAACTTAAAGATGGAATATAGGTAGGAAGTAAGTGCACTACCCCTGGGACATTCCAGGAAGAGACTGTGCCACTAGACAGGGAGGTTCTGGGATAGTGAAGGGGACATGAGCACAGACTCCAATCCTGAGGACTGATTAAAAGGGAAGAGTGAGATTCAGAACAGAGGTGAAGGAACTTAACTTGGGTGGCATACCCTGGTGACCTTCATCCAGTGCTCTACCATCCTGCCCCAGTCTGGGACCTTCATTCTCTGGTCCTAGAGCCAGGTTGTGATGACACAGTTGGTCACACAATTAACTGGGTGATGGTGGCATAGATGGAGCATGCCAGGTGGTCCTTGCTCTTCTTGTGGCACTGGAATATCTTGGAGCTCAGACAATGATAAGGCACCACCTTCTTGAACAGCTTCTGGGGAGGATGGGAGTGTCACCCAGCCATGCATCACCCAAACACAGAATGCAAGCACCAAGCCAAGAAACAGAGTTCTCACCTGCAGCTCTGCAGGTTGAGGCTGTGATTTGAGCCTGGTGGGGGTCCCTTGGTATGGTTTTCTGTCCCTCAGGTTGCCCAGTACATGTGAGAACCAGGATCCTATGCTGGCAGGGAGGGGAGAGCTATATCTTCCTCAAGTCCATCTTCACTCCTGCCATGCACCAGACAGGAGCCCATACCCCACATGGAAAGGCAGCAGTTTATGCATCTCCTGACAGTTCCTCTGGGGCCTCTCTTGTTCAGATGCCTACCTCCTCTTAGGGCTACAGCCAAGGGCTTCCTTTGGATGTCTGCACACATTTCCATTACCCATCAGTGTCTAATATATTTTGTGGGTGTAGTGACCTCCTGGACAGATGGGTGGGTGAGACATGGACAAGTCTGCACCTCTGAGAGCTCCCACCTCCCTCTCAATGGGCAGGCCCCCAACAAGGCTTCATTGGCTCTATCTCTATGGTTAGTCTCCTATGATCTACTAAAAAAATGAGGGGCATGAGGCCTTCAGAATTAAAAACTTGCCAATGTCATCAGGTTGGAGAATGATGGAAGTGTAATTTAGACTCAGGTCACTGGACCCCAGTTCAGGCAATGGCAAGTTGGGAAGAGCAGATTCCATAGAAGATAAGCCCAGTTCCACCCTGCTGAGCCCAGCTGCTCACCACATCTGTCAGTGTCATCTCTTCTGCCAACAGCTTGGAAGGGAATCCCAGGAAGTGAGTTTTACCTCACTCAGCCCAATAGCCATTGTTTCAGGTGAGGAGCAGGAAGGCTCTTGAGGTGAAGGTAAAGCTGGCATTAATTTCAGATCCAGAGGTGGCAGTGGAGGTGGCATCAGAGCTACCTACAGCATTGGCACTATTACTACTGGTAATGAAGTAAAAGGCTCCAGCTCTGTAGTTGGCAATGACACAACTTCTGGAGGTGACAGTGGAGATGGTGATGGACTGCCTCCAGCTCTGGACATGGTGCTTCTGCTGGTGAAATGGATGACTTTAGATAAAAAGCCATCGATAATTGAACTTCTTGGGGTGGTGGTACAAGTGGCATCGGAGCTTCTGCCAGTTCTGTAAATGTTACAGCTGGTGATGTCACAGGCTCCAACTCCAGATCCAGTGATGATTAAAGCTCTGGAGGTAGCACTGGAGGCAGTGCCAGAGGTGACTACAGCTCTAGAGTAGGCATGATGTCTGGTGCCAGTGATGGAAATGGCTCTGGAGGTGGCACTGAAGAGGATTATAACCCTGGCTCTGACAGAACAGGAAAAGTAAGAAGATGCAGCAAAAGGACTGACTTTCTATGGGCCTTCCCAAATAAGGAAATGATTGCACTGCCTGTATCAGCAGCCTCACCCAAACATGCCCAACCCAGGAAGTCTTCCCAGATTGCAAGCCCCCAGGTTAGTTGTCTGAGTTACTTTTTACTCAGGTTCTTCCTTGTATGACCCAGCCATGTCCCCTTCCCTGCAGGCTAATGTGCCCTCAGCCCAAGGGCTCCTCACCATCTGTCTCTGTCTCACTGGGCTCTATCTGTTCCAACTGAGAAAAGAGAACTTGAGCATGGTTCTCCAAGGCAGACCCAGGCAGGCTGACCTGTGCAAAGGCCACTAGATGCTTGAGGCAGGGAGAGTACAGGTACTAGAAGAAATCCTCTGGGTGTTATCCAGCCAGGTACATAGGATGCAGGAGATGATGCTGGGGGTGGGCAAGCAGCAGAGAGGAATGGCTATTGCTGTCACATGGCTCTCTGATGACCAACCCCCTGTGGGAGGGCCATATGTCAGAGAAGCCAGATATAATTCTCCGCTTGTCTAACCTGAGTCCATACCAATTGGAAAATAACCTCCATGAGGACAGGGGTCTATTCTGTCTGCTCTTCTGATTGCACAGCCCTGGCACACAGTTTGAGCTTCATAAAAATCTGTGGGACAAGAGCCTGTTCTCTTGCCACAGCCTGCCCTGGTCCCTCATGGCCCCTCAATCTGTTTCTCATGCACTGAGCTCATGCCTCTTTCTCTGCAATATATGTTTGGGGCTTTTCTTGCCCTGACACTGGCTTCCCAAAGGGTATGGTCACAGGCCACCCCAGGCCCCTGGCAGCTAGATTCACAGGACTGAGTATTGAGGCAGATTTGTGAGCTGCTATCTCACCACACCTCCAGATCTGGGTCCCTGATGTGTGTGGGGTGGAGGGACAGCCAGATCTGGGGTGGGACCTGGCTAGGCTCAAAGCCTCTAAGTGCCCCCTGCACCCTGTGCACTAGAACTCTTTCACAGTTCTCTTTGCATCCTGTCCTACTGCAGGGAATTGACCCCTAGCCTGTGTTCTCCAGTGGAAATCATTGGATCCAGGTTTCTGCTTTCTTGCTCCTGCCACCAACCCCTACTCCACATCCTGCCTGGTAAGGAGGAGGCCCTCACTCCACAACCAGTGCTCACTCCCTTTTTCAGACATTCCTGGCATCCTTCAGCCCCATCACTAAAGGGGTGGTCATCTCTGTATCTGGAGGAGACATGAGGGTGCCACCTATAAATAACTGGTTGCACCTCCTGTTGCTATTGTTTTGTGTTGCTGCCTTACTCCCCAACTATAAGGGAAGTCGAGGTGTGCAGGGACTTTTGCCCAGCTTTGTTCAGTGATGTCAGCTAAGGGTCTTAGAAAGTGTCTGCACATAGGAAACACTTCCTAGATATTTGCTGAATGAAGTAGACATGAGATGCACCATCCCTTAATGGGGGTCTCTGGCTCCTCCATTTCACTGTCTGGAAAAATCATGATCCCCATGATTTATGACCAATCATCCCCTTCCTGAGTTAAGGAATCCTTAAGTGGCTGCTCAGGGTCACACAGGTCAGAACGCAGAGCCATTCATGCTGGGACCACATGAAATTCCCTCAGTCCTATGGGAGGTATGGTCTGCTCCAGACATGGAAGGAAAGTGTCTGCTCACATCTCATCCACCCCACTTTGGATGCAGTGTGAGGAGAAGCCAGGATTATGAGAACACTTTAGATGTCCAAGCAACACACCAATTTTTCTGTCTTTTGCATTATATGGATTTCTGAGATTTTGCCATGATGATCCCTGCTTTGGCAAATGGGCAAATGCCAGGAATGTCCAGGTGGGAGAGAGAACCCCACAGGGCTGAGGATCTGAACTGAAGCCTCAGAGAAGAGCAAACCCAAATGATTGGTTGGTGGGGCTCCACCTCTGAAGGGACAATTGCAATTCAAGCACCCAAACAGTGCCATTTCCCCCCGACACTAGATTGGTCAAAATGAAAGAATATGTTAACAGCTGGGCTTGAGGGATACAAGAAACTGAACTTCTGCAGTCTTTTGGAAGTCCTATGGCTCATGCTGTTAAATATCAGTATGCATGTGTGTGACCTAGCCATCACATTCCTGGTAGTATATCCTGGCAGGCAGGGAGCGGAACAGGTCAACAGGACACATGTAAGATGTTCCTGCTGCACTGAGGAAATGGTCCCAGAAAGGAATCCCTTCCAGATCTGAGAGCAGGGAGAGGCTGAACCACTGCTATATGCAGCCTCCCTTCTGGAATATTATTCAGCTGAATAAGGCCATTATTCCTGGCCTGGAAAGTTCAAGGGGATGTGTTCTTTGAAAAATTCACACTCACCTGTCATAAAGTGAGCCCCTTTATATCATAAATGAGCCCCTTTCCTTAAGAGTCAAAACCATCCTTTAAACAAGAAGAGCTGTACAGCTTAATGAAGATGTAAAGTGCAGTCAATTCAAATGCTCCAGGGAACACCTGGGTTCAAAGAGTAGCAATAAAAACTGAAGCAAAATGCAAACATAACCTTGGCAACAGCAACAGTTAAAACAATACTGACATCTCTTTTCAGATGCTCCTACAAATTCTGAAAAGTGACTTTCTTCCTGGCCCAGAACATGGATTCTCAGAGTGGTTGAGTGGGTAAGGGATAGTGGCTCAGAAGACTTTGGGAGTGGGACTGTGGGCCACACAGATGGCAAATCCATGGGAGGGTCCAGAGGAAGATTCTAGGAAGGATCCAGGTCCTCTGGCCTTCCCCAGCTGTCTCAGAACCCTCGTATGGAGATGCCACATGCTCTCACCTGGATGTAGTGCTGACATGGACCCTTGAGCTGCTCCTCACTGATCTCCTGTGTGCAGCTCTGTAAAC
>JAQZBX010068775.1:0-15692 GCA_029593785.1 Cabassous unicinctus | reverse complement strand
TTTATTTATTTATTTATCCCCCCCTTGCTGCTTGTGCTTGCTGTGTCCATTTGCTTTGCATTTTTCTGTGTCTGCTTGTCACCCTTTGTTGGGTCATCTTGCTGTGCCAGCTCAGCTCACCATACCATGTGGGCCGGCCTGCCTTCACCAGGAGGCCCTGGGAATCGAACCCGGGGCCTCCCATATGGTAAACGGGAGCCCAACCAATTGAGCCACAGCCGCTTCCCAGTGATGGTGTCTGTTGATCATCTTTTCCATTCATTATGAGATCCAGTTCTTGGTAAGAGTGATTTTCATTTGACACCTAGACACTGGGGGATATGCTGTAAGATTATGATCTTATTTAAGTCCTGCTTTAGCAGGCATCCTCAGACACTGCTCTGGCAGGGAACCTGGGGCACTGCCTCATCGTGGGCAGATGGAGATAGAAGCCCAGGCTCTCCACGGGGCCTCCCCTGATAACCAGGTTGGGAGGATGACCCCTCATTTCACTGGGCACGGTGCGAGGTCTAGCTCCCCACTGGCCTTCGCCGGCACGGTGGGCGTGGGGCATCAGTCTTTCCTGTGGTGTCTGCCTGGAGTAAAGTGGTTATTATCTAAATGTTTTCTGCCTCGCCAGGCTGCCCCTTTCCTGGCCCTTTGGCCAGGCTCTTTTGGGGCGTTTCGTCTGCTCCCCGCCTGCGCTGTATGAGGAACACACCCAGGAACTCACTGCATGTCAGTCATCAGGCCCCCAGGCTCCTGGCTGCTCTGCCTCTCCTCTCCTTTCAGAGTCTTCTCACGCGTGTTTTATATATAATATCCAGGGTTTTTAGTTGGACTTAGAGGAATAGGGAAAAGAATGTCTACCCAATTTCCTGGAAGTGCAAGTCCACACACCTGCTTTTTGCTGGTAGCACTGACACCTACTTACTTGTCTACCAAAGTAACTTATTAGCCCTTCAAAGGGGGGGAAGCTATTTTGTCCTCCTCAACCCGCAGCTCTAAAGGCAGCTCTAGTGAAGCACAGCAAGTCAGTCCAGCCAACGACAGCCCCACCAGCCCACCCTGGGCAGCACGTGGCCCAGGTGGCAGGACCTGAACAGGGCACACTTGAGACTGCCATTTGAGGGGGACATCCTGGTCAGGCCACTGGAGCAGGATTCAGTCTGGGAGTCAAGAGCGGCCCCCAGGAGTGAGTGGGTGGGTACGGGTGAGGATGGGGAGAGTGGGGCAGCAGGGGGACGGGGGCTAGGTAGCTGAACAAGCCCACTGCACGGGGGTGAGGGAGACAGACAGCCTGTAGGGTCTCCCGGATGTCTGTAAGTCGGAGGGTGAAAAAAGAGGACGCTTCCCACAGCATCATCTGCCCATTCTCACTCCAGACCCCTGGTTCTCCACCCACTTTGCCATTGCCCACAGAGACCCCTGACCCCTCCTCCCAGGCAGCCCATCTGCCCATTTCCCACATGGCCCTGCACACCTTTCCCGGTGCCCGTTCAGCCTGCCCAGCATCCATCGGGGCCTGGCCTCAGGCAGGGGCTGCCCATCCCATCCCCTGCTCCACTCCCTCCTTTTCCAAAGCCTCCTCCCTTGGGCCTCGCAGGAGCTCCCTGCTGCCTGCCTGCAGGTCTGCCCTGCCACTGCTTCACTGCAGGGAGCTTGGGCCTCAGTTAATATTCCAGCGGACGTTCCTGAGCCCCTCTGAAGCCAGGTGCTTCAAGGCCCACACCACGGAGGAGCCTGGAGCTAGCTGGCCGCGTGCACCAAGCTCGCGGGCGGCAGGTGGCAGTCTGGGAATGGTAGGGTTTGCTAAGCAGACCCCCGTTGTGGAAGCAGGGCCAGAGGGCTGCACGTGGGGAGCCAGTGTTGCTCGTGTGAACTTCGTTTGAGTTTTGCATCAGTTTTCCTTCCCTGGCAGTTAAAAAGAGCACATCATGGGAGGGATGCGTTTTTCTGGGTTTAGTTTTGTTTTTTTCAGTCTGAGGAGAACCTGGTCTTCCCTAGCCACGGGGCCTTCCTGTGTCTGAAGCCAGGTCCTGTGGCCCCCCACCTGCACACCCCACACTCACACAGGCACACACCCTCACTGCTCCCAGAGCTGGCCCTGCTGCCCCCGCGGTCTCTGTGGTAGCGAGTCCCTTCGGCTCTTCTCACGCTTCCCTCCTCTAACCTGATCCCCACCTGGCCCCCAAACCAGCAGACTAGGCGCAGCAGCTGAGGCGCGGCCTCCTCCGGGAAGCCTTCCTTGACTTCCCTCCTCTATCCCTGTCACACCAGCACACTTTCTCATCACTGCCTTTCCATGTGGCTTTATTTAAAATCATGTCTGTGCCTCTCTCCCCTCGAAGGTCAGAGTCACTTCGTGCAGGGACTTCTGCTGACTCATTGCTGCCTCCCTCCTACCACAGAGAGCGGCGGGAGCTGTGGGCATTGCTGACACTGTCGTCATCCTGTGCTCCAGGGCATTCAGGAGGATGTGAGGGCACGCAGCCCGACGTGGAGGCTGCGTGGGGACATGTCCAGTTCCAACTGATGGGGGTGCAAAAGCAGTTACAGCACAGGGCACACGCAAAGATCTCGTTTATATGAAGTAAAGCAAAGTGCAACCATACACGCACACGCGTGTGGGAAGGACAGCAGAGTAGACGCCTACATTACAAGCGTGACTTAGAGAAAGCAGTCACCTTATTTCCCGAGTCCTTCCACACCTTGCATCAATGTGGAGAAAAGGTGTTAATGATTCAGTTGATTCTGTGATCAATCCATTGATCCGTTTGCTAAGCAGATATGTGCTGAGCACTTGCTAAAGGCATGCTCTGCCTCCAAAGAGCCCCCGGCCCACCCTGGCTGCCATGCTGAGCCATGGCGCGTGCCCGGGAGCCTCGGGAGCCTTGCCCCCTCAGGGCCATCGTGGGACCTGATGGACAGCGCTGGCATCCTTAGCCTCATTTCTGAGCTGGCCGAGTGCCACTCTCCAGGGTGGAACTGATCTTGCTTTTGATGCCCATTCCAGAGCCATCCACCAGCATTCTGCCACTCCCAAAGGAAACCAGGAGGCAGAAAGGGGGCTGATCTGGGGCCCTCAGCTCCCTGTGCCCAGACCAGCTTGCATGTATAATCTCAGCTGGCAGACAAGCAGCTGCCTGGGCCGTGGCACAGTGATCCCATGAGGTTGAGCACCCGCCTCCACATGGGAAGTCCCAGGTTTGGTTCCCAGTGCCTTCTGAAAAAAAAAAAAAACAACAAACAAACAAAACAAGAAAACCAACTCAGGGAAGCCAATGTAGCTCAGTGGTTGAGCACCGGCTTCCCACATACGAGGTCCTGGGTTCAATCCCCAACCCCGCTGTACCTAAAAAAAAAAAAGAGATGAGACCTCTTTGGAGGGAACTAAGCGTGGAGACAATTTCCTTTTGAATAGGTATTTAAAGGAATTCTCTTGCCACCTCCCATGATTATTTCTGAATCGCTTTCCTACTTTTTTTCCTGTTTCTTTTATTCAACTTACCCGCCCACAGTTCCTACAGGTTTTTGTTCTTTTTAATTAATCAACCTTTTGTTTTCTTATAGCAACATAAATGAGGAAGGGCCAATGCCAGTATCGACGTTGCCATCCATGAGCTCTGCCAGGGGCCTCTGCGCAGGGCGTGTGGTTGGGGCAGCACAGCCCCTTAGTGGGCTTGGCTGCCCCGGATGCCAGCGTGGGGCTGGTGAAGGCAGTGTCCACTGCTGCCCCTGCCAACCCAGAAGTCATTGTGTCCCTGTGTCAAAAACAAGAGGCTTGATATCAAAATAAAAGCAAGAAACAAGATGTCCTTCAGACATGAGAGAAGCATGTTCTTGTCTTCAGGGTTTCTAGATGGCACCAGCCTATTTCCTTCCTATTCCTTCAACTTTTAATTTTTCACTTTCAACTGAGACCCTTCCTTCCTCATTTGCTCATTAACCTGATGTGCTCTTTGTCCCATTTTGCCGGAGCCTGTCCTGCTCTGGCCGGGGCTGGGTGCATCTCCCCCACCTCCCGCTTCCTCGTGGGTGCCTCCATAATTCTCAAATCAGAAACCTGTAGTTCTGCCAGCTGTTGGAAGGAAAAGCATCTTCCTACTTTCTCAGCGTCTCTCTTCTATGTGCCCCACCAGGAATACATGGAAATGATTCCCATGCTATATGTGTGCTAAGAAGCATCGTGCAGCTCCATTGAACTACTTGATTATCAGACATTTTACCAGGTGTGGGAGCTCACAGATAGGAAGAGAAGAAATTAGGAAAGGACTTTTCTTTTTTGTGATTGGCCTAGAAAAAGAACTGAGTGTCTCATACTTGAAAGAGAAGGAATATATAGGAAAATCATTTTTAAGACATCCTAGTCCAGCCCACTGTCCCCTTGAAGCAGTTAGGATGGAGGCCTCCAGCAGGGATTCAGCAACACTTCCTCGTCACCACCTTTAAACCCAGGCTGTCTTGTTACTTCTCGACTGCCATGGCTTAACGTTGAACTCACCTGCTGGGGCTGCTTGAGGCACACTGTGGGGCTCCCCAGAGAGTCGCTTTAGGGAGGACGGCTCTCCTCACCTTGCCTAGGTGTTTCCCGGTGGGCTGTTTGAGTGTTGGGCCACCCAAGCCACCACCCAGGGTTGTGTGCGCAGCCTCCGCTGTGGATTCAGTGAAACCATTTACAAAGCTATTCCAGCGTGTCTGCAGACCTGGGTGGAACGTTGGGACTTCCCCAAAAAGTGAAGCGTGATAAAAAGGAATTGATGATTCTACTCCTAAGCGCTTGCGTGTGAACGAATTTCGCCGTGTGGCCTTGGATTCCAGTCGTAGAGCGGACACGGGCCCGCAGCGCGGCCTGGCGGGGCGGCCCTCTGTGCCCGCGGCGCTGCCCCCGCGCGCCCTAACTGTCCTCTCTTTGGGCTGTTTCAGAGGAGGCGGACCACTGCGGCTTCGCGGCGGGCACCTTGCGGAAGAAGAAGGCGCTGGTGACGCTGCGGGACGAGGGCCCCCGCCGGCGCGCGCACCTGCGCATCGGCATGCCGCGCGACTTCCGCCCCGTCTCCTCCATCATCGACGTGGACATCCTCCCCGAGACGCACCGCAGGGTGCGGCTGTACCGGCACGGCTGCGAGAAGCCGCTGGGCTTCTACATCCGCGACGGCGCCAGCGTGCGCGTGACGCCGCAGGGGCTGGAGAAGGCGCCCGGCATCTTCATCTCGCGCATGGTGCCCGGCGGCCTGGCCGAGAGCACCGGGCTGCTGGCCGTCAACGACGAGGTGCTGGAGGTGAACGGCATCGAGGTGGCCGGGAAGACGCTGGACCAGGTCACGGACATGATGATCGCCAACAGCCACAACCTCATCGTCACGGTCAAGCCCGCCAACCAGAGGAACAACGTGGTCCGCGGCAGCCGCGCGTCCGGCAGCTCCGGCCAGTCCTCGGACGGCACGGCCAGCCCCCGCAGCCGGCCGCCCCCGCGCGTGCTGCAGAACTTCCACCCCGACGAGGCGGAGAGCGACGACGAGGCCGACATCGTCATCGAGGGCGCCCTGGAGCCCGCGCGCGCGCCCCGCGCGCCGGCGGCGGCCCCCGGCGGCCTCTCGCGGCTCAACGGCGCGGGCCTGGCGCACAGACTGCAGCGCGAGCTGGCCCTGGGCGGCCCGGGGCGCGACAGCAACGGCAGCATCCACAGGCTGCTCAGCTCGCTGAGGGCGGACCCGCGCCACAGCCTGGTGCTGCCCCAGGGCGGCGTCGAGGAGCACGGCCCGGCCGTCACGCTCTAGGCCCGGCCGCGCCCCGGCGAGAGGAGGCCTGCGTGCGTGAGCCTGCGTGCGTGAGCCGCCCGGGGAGGCGTGTTTCCAGCGTCCACTGCGCTTTCAAAGCAAGAGAAGTGCTTGTGCGCTCCCGTTCCTCCCTTTGCCGTTCTCTGTGTGTTTACCCTCCCCTCTCCCCACACCCTACCCTTTATTCCAGCTCACTGGATAGAAAATAAAAAGACTATTTTTGTAGAATTTCTCCACAGAACTTAAAACACCCACACGTGCACACAGATGCCCATCAGGGCCACATGCAGCGGCTAGTGCCTTTGTAGATCGATAGCCAAGACCTGGCCTTGTGTAGAAAATACTTCATTTGGGTTCTTAAGGTGAAGCTTTAAAGTTAGTTTCTTTAAATAGTGAAATTCAATTTTTTTACTTAATCTGTGCAAAAACATCCTGCGGAGTCAGCACAGCATTTTCGCTGCGTTTCTTCCAGCCTGCACCAGGGTTAGTTTTTGCTGATGGGCCTTAATACTTGGGAAAAAACAAGTGACAACGAGGCGAGGGGGCCAGTGGCACAGCATCTGCAGGCCCGTGTGCTGAGGGCACCAGAGGAGAAAGTCCAAGGTGGTGCCCAGGATCCCCCCTCACGAGGTGGAACCAAAACATTTCCTTATTCGTGGTAAAACTGGAGGTTTCACCCAGCACTCATTACAAACGAAATGAAATAAATGCACCAAAACCTGGGGCAGGTATGACCATGGAAGGTGAGTGTCAGGTGATCACGTAGTTTTATGGTCATATTTCAAATCAGCACGTGGGTGCTGAGCTGCTCACCGGGGCGAGCTCCGCGCACATTGAGACAACCGCCCCATGCACAACACGGACTCCCCTCTGCGGGCATTTTTATGCGGCTCATCAGAGGGGCGGTCTTCGGCCTTCGAGGTGGATGTCGTCTTGGGAAGCAGCCAGCTCTGCTGGGCTGGGCCGCGCCGCCCAGTTATGCAAGTCACGTGAATTTAATGATTTTTAACATGTTAAATTCATTGTCACTTTCCTTTGCTCTTCTAGTAACATTTACATATTTAGTAATTTTAAAGGTTTATGTTTGAGCCAATTAAATTTTACATTAAGTACATTTCCTGTTTGAATAGTGTCGGGGAGAAAAATGTTACACTTTGAGAACTAACCTCCGACTGAACAAAATGTTCATGTAAATTCAGGTAAAAGTAGTTTACAGGTGTGGAAGGCGCCGGGCCGAGCGTCGTGCTTGGCGTCCAGCACAGCTCGCTGGCCAGACGCGGCGTGGCTCGGCCTTGAGTTGTTTTGCTTTCATGTCTAACAGGCTAACAGATGGAAAATAGTGTAGCTCTAATTTTTTCTTTTTCTGAATTCCTAAAGTGAAAAGCAAATTCTCTGTCGTTTGGATGCTATTTATTGAGGAGAAGTAGCCCTTATGAGTAGTTTCCTGTCCAGCTTTGTCCGCAAAGGTTGACCACTTGGTTGTAAGCCCAGGGACGCGCCCGCACAGAGGTGCAGCCCGCCAGGAGGACAGCAGAGTGGTTCGTGTTTTTGCCAGGAGAGGTATTACAGAACCCAAACTAATGTCAAGTTCCCACCAAAGAGGTGTGCTTTACGAAGGTATTGCTGGTTTATCGAATACTTTGTTGAATAATTGGGTTTGCTACCAAGAAGAAAAGTTATATTTCATACTGTGTTCTAAGATGTTAAGCAAATATGAATAATGTTTCAAAGGGGAAAAAAGGCTTACTGTGCAATCTGTGAGCTGTTGTTCATCAAGTCCGGAATTGTGAACCGCTTGGAAGAGCTGCTTTGATGTGTTTTTCTACCCGGGTCTGTACTTTTCTCATTTTATTTTCTTCTTAAAAAAAAAAGCAAACCAAAACTTTATGTAGTATTATATATTATATTTTCTTGGTTTTATATATCAAAGAATAAAAACTTTGCTTTTGAATTAACACAATTAAGGATATATTTCAGTGTGGATTAAATAAAGGATCAAATTAGTGCTAGTGAGACACTGACCTCTCCCAAGAGGTGGTGCCTCCGGTCTTTATCAGGTGCCACGCTTTTCATTCAGTCCTCGCGCAGCTCCTGTGGGGCACAGGCCAGCACCCCCACGTCACGGGTAAGAGAGCAGGCCCAGGCGCAAGCAGGCAGCAAGTGGGGGCTAGGCAGGAGAGAGGTCTCAGGTCCAGAATCTTCTTTTGAAGACCTTTGCAGATGGAGAGAGAAGCCAGTGGAACCCGGAGGAGATCCCCAGAAGCGGCCCCCACGTGCCCTGCCCCTTCTCCCCACCCCCACCCGAGCATGGGGCTGAGGCAGCCCCGCTCACGCTGGAGGTTCTGCTGACGTGGCCTCCGTCCTCAGCCCAGAAGTTACCTGTCTCCTGAAGTTACTCATCTTTTCTGTGCCTTCAGGATCCCAACACCAGGTCAGCAGTTCCTGTCTTAAATCTCCAGTTTGAGACCCCTGTCCCAGTTTCATTTTCCCAAGGGCCCCAGATGGACAGACAATGCGCTGGTGCAACCCCGAGGGGACAGGCGTGGTGGGAATGGGCACGTGGACAGGTGTGGGCCCTTCACAGAGATGGACTGACTGGCGAACCGTGTGGCCAAGGCCAGGAGGAGGCCTGCCACCCGTTTGAAAGCATTTGCTTCCCAGCCTCTCCAGACATGCCTCTCTCATGCAGAGGAATGGCTGGCCCTGTCCAGCCCGCCCAGTGACTTCACGGCTGCCCCAGAGAAAGGCAGGTGGGCTGCATCCTCTGTTCATAGTTCAGGAGCAAAGCGCCCACAGGGCAAGCTGAGTGGCGAGGCGCATGCCCCACACACATCCCCAAGGGTCCACAGGCATCCGGCCGTGAGTGGGCACTCGCCCCGGGCAGCTTGTCTGCCCAAGGCCCTTTGCTGGCCCGTCTCCAAAGGTTCCAACCTGAAGCCGCTCAAGGGCTTCGGCTGTCAGAATCAGAGCCGAAGCCCGAGGGAGGCCGGCCCTGCAGCCCTGGGCTGTTCCACCCATGCAGGGAAGCAGAGGCTCAGAACAGGGATGGGGCGGACTTTCCCTTTAACTCTTTATCTGAGGTGTCCATAAAATGCATGCTATCAAATTTTTAATCAGAACAAATAGATTCTTCCATTTAAAAAAAAAAAGTGGCAAATGAGGGTACTGGAGATAAAGGCCTGGTACCTCTAAGTGATATAAGAGCCTAGGAATGCCGTTCCTCCTTTTGAAAGGTTTCTGGGAGACATTTTTTTCTGATTCTGAAGAAATAGATGCTCATTTTGGAAAATTTGAAAAATATCAAGAAGAAAAGCATCCATAGAAAGCCTACGAACAATCACTGTCAATGTTTTGGTATTTGGCATTAGACGCCGTCAGCTAACTCGACTATTGAATACCTGACACTCTGCAGCATTGTGCGTCTTACTCCTTCATGTAACACGTTTGTTTTAGTTTGTTAAAGGTTGCTGATGCAAAATACCAGGAAAGGGCTGGCTTTTATGATGGGAATTTATTACGTAAAATCACAGTTCCAAGACTGTGAAAATATCCAAGTCATCAGCAGAGACGCCTCCTCACCAAAGTCGGCTGCTGGCGACCCTGGAGGCCTGGCTCCTGCCAAGGTCCCTGCCTCCCCCCAGGCTCAGGTCCTCCCAGAGCTCAGCTGTGGGTGCTCAAGCACATGGCCCGCAGTTCGTGTTGCGTCTCCTCTCTCGGGGCTGCTCTGCTGAGTCCAGCCTCCGGTCTCTCCCTCAGCCCCTCCGGGTTGCCTTCCTGCAGCTGTAGGAGATCCTGGGGTCTTCCTCACGTGGCGGGGCAAAAACGGCAGCTGTTCCGCTTCTGATTCCAGTGAAAGACTTAAGACCCACCCAGGGTCCTGCAGTTAATCAAAGGCCCTTAACTAAAGCAATCTAATCAAAAGATCCCACATAAAATAGGCTTACATGTGCAGGGACGTGTTAGCTTATTCCAAAACAGTGTTTTTATACCTGCAAAATATGGGTATATCCAAATTGTTTACCATTTTCCTACTGATAGATATTAGGTTATCGCCAGTTTTCATATTATAAAAAGTACAATAGTGGGAAGTTTTACACATAAATCTTTGTCTAGATTCCCAATTATTTCTTTAGTATAGACTCCTAGAAAAGAAATTACTGAATCAAAGGGTATGAACATTTCTGAAGTTCTTTCTCCTTTTTTTTTTTCTTTTGAAACAATCTCGCAGAGAAGTTGCAAGTACAGTAGAAAGAGCTTTTTCTCCTGAACTGTTGGGGAGTAAGTTGCCCAGCTGAGGCCCTTTGACCCTCAATTACTGTGTCTCCCACAAACACAACATTCTCCTACATAACCGTAGAACAGCTGCCTGAACCAGCAAATCCACACGGACACACTGCCAGGTAGTCCTTGACCCCATTCACATTTCACCAGTTGTCCCAGGACCATCCAGTTCAGAAGCACACGTTGCAATTAGCTGGCCTCACCCCCTTCAAACGGGAATAGCTCTCCGGTCTTTCCGTGATTGTCATGACTTGTTCCTTTGGGGACTGCAGGCCAGGTTTGTGAAGTATGTCTCTCACCTTGGCTTTGCCTGATGGTTCCTCTGGCTTAGAGCCGGGTACTGTACCCTGGGCAGGAATTGCCCAGGTGGCCCCAGCCTAATTTGTGCCATGACTGGTGCTACTCCCTCCGGCCACTTCACATTCATTTCCCTTTGTAATTATTAAGTATTCTAGAGAGGTCTTTTGAGACTATGGAAATAATCTCATTCCCTATCAAATTTTCAAGTAATTCATTTGTGTCAGTGTAAACATATGGATTCCTATTTTATTTGATGGGTGATAACCCATTACTCTTGTTATTTATTTTGTCAAAATGCCCCACCTCTGGCTGGTGGGGGTCTCTTTAAGCTTGTGCACCTTTTCTACATGCCCCCATCAGTCTTTGAGCACATTCTTGCTTTCTGGTTCAACAGGACATTTCAGGCTCATGTTGTACTTCCCTTATCTCAGCTCTAAAACCATGCTTTTCTTCCAGGAGCCATGGCTCCTATCTCTGCATGGCATTTCAAAGCCAAGATCTTGGCCTTAGTTGTTCTTCTCACATCCTGCTTTTTGTTAGGACCTTGCACTCAAGCTTCAAAGGTGATAAATTAGATGGACTTCTGGGAAGATGGTGGACTAGTAAGACACAGGACACTCCTCTCCTCCAGAAAAATAGCTAGAGGACAGGCTGAAACATCCTAGAAAAAGATATTCTAGTGTTTAGGACACCAGGTGAAGGCTGGACACCACTCGGAGGAGAGAGGGACAAAAGAGGGAAATTGCCACGACAGAACCATGAGTTGACATCAGCAGCTGCTGCTGCCAGCACCATCCGCCACACTAAAGACCCTTTAGAATTCTTGGGCCTCTGGGCCTGCTACTACACACAAAGGGGGCTCCAGGGATCTACCATCACAGGAAAGGGGAGGGGTGGGGACACAGCCAAAGGCTGACAGCTTCTGACCACAAATTTGGCCTGCTGTGTTCCACGAACTCTTCCAGGCCAGGTTGGACCACACTGGACCACAATGGTTTGCCCTGGGAGCCAGTGAAGGACTGGAGAAATCCGACCCTCGCAATCTCCCTCTCTTCTAGCCTGGACTAATTGTTGAGGACGACACAGGAAAGGGGAGAAAAAGGGACACAGCCTAAGATGGACTTGGCTTTTGACTAACAAATTTTGTCTGCTGTGTCCCAGGAGCCCTTCCAGGCTGGGCGGGGCTACACCATTTATTGCCTTGGAGCCTGGGAGGGGCTAAAGATGTACAACCCTCCCAATCTCCTCCTCTACTAACAGGGACTGATTGTTGAGGACTCAGAGGGGAGTGGAAATATTTATGACCTGGGAAAAGGGAGGGGACTGCCAGAGAAGGCTGGAGAACTGTCTCAGAGAAAGTTTGAATTACAAGGCTCTTAGCTCCCAGACAGGAAGCTCTATCACATTGATCTGGTCTGTGTCACAACAAATACACTCTGACCAGGCATTGGACTGAGAGCTGTCAAAGAGCACCATCTGCTGGCAGAACAAGGAAGTACATGCAAGAAAATTAAAAATAAGTAGGAGAGGCTTTTTCCAGCCTCTTTAGCCTCCCTCCCCAAAGCCCTAGGAAGTGACTCTACAACCAATTACTGGGTCCAGTGCCCAGTTTTGAGCAACCAGCAGGACAATCATAACAATCCAGGTTGAGCCAAGAATCAAAGAGCAGCGGTAACCCACAGCCTCCTACCACTAAATCCCTATAAAAGAGAAAGAAATTGAGCATCTGAGTAAACTACATCCTAATCACATGCCTAGATAACAGCAAAAAATTATGAGCCATACTAAGAAAATAGAAGACATGGCCCAAGAAAAGGAAGATAGCAAAGCCCTAGAAGAGATGCAGAATTTGAGAGAACTAATCAGCAAGATGTACACAAATTTCCAAAATCAAATCAATGAGTTGAAAGACAATATGGTTAAAGAGATAAATGACATCAAGAAGACACTGAGGGAGTGCAAAGAAGAATTTGAAATCCTGAACAGAAAAGTAACAGAGCTCATGGGAATGAAAGACTCAATAGGTGAGATCAAAAACACATTTGAGGCATACAACAGCAGACTCAAAATGACAGAAGAAAGAATAAGTGATACCAAAGACAGAACAACTAAAATTGAAGAGAGAAAAGAACAGAGAGAAAGAGTGGAAAAAATTGAGCAGGGGCTCAGAGAGTTGAATGACAACACAAAACGCAACAACATACGTATCATGGGTGTTCCATAAGGGGAAGAGAAGGGAAAAGGAGCAGAAAGAGTGTTTGAGGAAATAATAGCTGAAAATTTCCCAACTCTCATGAAAGAAATGAACTTACATGTCCTAGAAGCATACCGTACCCCAACCAGAATAAATCCAAATTGACCTACTCCAAGACACATACTACTCAGAATGTCAAATGTCAAAGATAAAGAGAAAATTCTGAGAGCAGCAAGGGAGACGCAAACCATCACGTACAAGGGACGTCCAGTAAGACTTAGTGCAGATTTCTCTTCAGAAACCATGGAGGTGAGAAGACAGTGGTATGATACAATTAGGAAACTGAAAGAGAAAAACTGCCAGCTGAGAATTCTTTATCCAGCAAAACTGTCCTTCAAATATGAAGGTGAGTATAAAATATTCACAAACAAACAGAAACTAAAAGAGTTAGCAAAAAAGAATCTACCCTTTCAGGAAATATTAAAGGAAACCTTAGAACCTGAAAGAAAAAGACAAGGGAGAGAGGCTTGGAGGAGAGTATAGAAGAAAGAAAAGCAGAAAGGATAACCAAAAGAGTAAAAAGACAGACAAAAATAAGATATGACATATAAAAACCAAAAAATAAAATGGAGGAAGTAAATAGTCATATAACTGAATGTGAATGGATTCAACTCCCCAATTAAAAGATAGAGGCTGATATAATGGATAAAAAAAAATCAGCCATCTATATGCTGCTTATAAGAAACTCCCCTTAGACCCAGGGATACAAACCGGCTCTACATGAAAGGTTAGAAAAAGATACTCCAAACAAATAGTAACCAGAAAAGAGCAGGAGTAGCTATACTAATAGCAGACAAAACAGACTCTAAATGCAAAAAAAGTGATAAGAGATACAGAAGGCCACTATATATTAACAAAAGGGACAATCCTCCAGGAAGATGTAACAGTCATAAATATCTACGCACCTAACCAGGGTGCCCCAAAATACATGAGACAAACTCTGGCAAAACTGAAGGGAGAAATAGACATTTCTACAATAATCACTGGAGACTTCAACACCCCTCTCACATCATTAGATAGAACAACTAAACAGAAGATCAACAAGGAAACAGAGAACTTGAACAATATGATAAACAAGTTAGACCTAACAGACATATACAGAACACTGCATACAAACTCAGTGGGTTATACATTCTTCTCAAGTGCCCATGGATCTTTCTCCAGGATAGACCACATGTTAGGTCACAATGAAGCTCTCAATAAATACCAAAAGATTGAAATTATACAAAGCACCTTCTCAGATCATGATGGAATGAAACTAGAAGTCAATAATAGACAGGAAAAAAGTAAATTCGCAAATGTGTGAAAGGCTAAACACACTCCTAAATAATCAGTGGGTCAAAGAAGAAATTGCAAGTGAAATCAGCAAATGTATTGAGACAAATGAAAACGAGAACACAATGCATCAAAACTTATGGGATACAGCGAAGGCAGTCTTGAGAGGGAAACTGATAGCCCTAAATGCCTATATTAAAAAGAAGAAAGAGCTAAACTCAAAGGTAATAAATTAATTAATTGGCCTAGAACTTTGCTGTTGGCAGTGACTGACTGCCAAGCAGATGCCTTTTGCTTTTTCCACTTCTTGAACATCTAGCTGTGAAGCTTGCACACCCTTGCACACTCTTGCACGCTTCAGCACACCTTATTTCAACAATGACAGCAGCAGCTTTATATAGAATGACTTAATGGGTCAATTGGATTTAATCACAGAACTAAATAAATGTATTTAAGCTTTAGAAAATTTGTAAAATACAGAAAAACACAAAGAAGAAAATTGTTCCTTAGTCACACCTCCCATATGTGGCTCAGGACTTGGTTGTGCCCATTCATTCAGAGGCCAGCCTCCAGGTGCCTCACATGTGCAGAGGACTCTTCAAAGAGGGGAACACACTTCGGTAGGGAGCACTCCAAAAATCTCTTGGTTCCTACCTGGTCTGTCCCTCTCTTTTTAGGCTACTTGCTGCCCTATGGTTTGAGAACTCCTGAGGATCAAGAATCAGTGAAGGGGAGGGGATGTGGCTCAAGCAGTTAAGCACCTGCTTCCCACATTGGGAGGTCCTGCATTCGGGTCCCAATGCCTCCTAAAAAACTAACAAGCAACATGCAGAACAAATGGGGAAAAAAAAAAACAACTCAGGGGGCCAATATGGCTCAGTAGTTGAGCACCGGCTTCTCACATATGAGGTCCCAGGTTCAATCCCAGGCCCCAGTACCTCAAAAAAAAAAAAGAAAGAAAGAAAAAGAAAGAATCAGTGGAACAGTACTCTATTTGGGGGCGTGTTTGAATGGCTCTAAAGGTCACATCGTACTTTTCTTTTGACCATACTCAGAGGAAGTTAGTTTCTTGACAAATAGTATATCAGGCAGGTTCATGGTTGAAAACAAATGCAAATTGCAGCATGTTTGGGAGTTTTCCAATGGGAAGGGTGAGGGCAGTGAGGTTTGGGGGACAAGCATTCACTTAAACGTGGTTTTTAACTGGACACTGCAAAGCCCCGGTCATCCGTACAATAGCCCCTTCAGTGAAACCCAGGACCTATGCTACACTTAATACTCTAAGAATTTTAAAGAACAAAAATGTTTATATGCTTGAAACAAGATTAGCTGGTACAGCGACTATCCAAATATCAGCACTTCCTTAAAATCCAGTGCCCCAGCCGCCCTCGACAGCTCCCTCGAGGGGGAAGTGCTGGCGGCAGGGGCTCCCTCCCTCCTCTGCTTCTGCAGCGCTGCTGTTGGGGAATATGGAAGCCAAATACAAGCTGAGTCTCTTTGCCTTGTTTCCTTCCTTGTCAAAATCATACCAATTTAAAGCAATGGGCCAATTTGATCCTATTCTCAGAATATGTTTAAGGTGTTGTTTTGCCTTTTTCTTTTGAGACTTGGTAATTTTGGTCACTGTAACCGTTGGGGAATTTGATGTAATTATGAATTCCAAAAATATAATTGGATCATGCCTGTAATCTAATCTGTTAATCTGGGCATGATTGAATTATGATTAGGGCGTTGACTGGGCCATGTCAGTCAGTAGGGCGTTGAGCCCCACCCCCTGGTGGGTGGGGAATTGAATGTAAAAGGCAAGTCAAAGAACAGAGGAG
>JAQZBX010068774.1:0-15694 GCA_029593785.1 Cabassous unicinctus | reverse complement strand
AAAAAAAAAAATAGAAAAAATTCAGCAGGGACTCAGGAGCTTAACTGACAAAACAAAACACACAAACATTTGCATTATGGGCATCCCAAAAGGAGAAGAGAAGGGAAAGGGAACAGAAGGACTGCTGAAGGAAATAATGGCTGAAAATTTCCCAAGCCTATTGAGAAAGATGGATGTACAGATCTAGGAAGCAAAGTGCACCCTAAAGAGTTAAATCCCAACATGCCAACTCTAAGACATATACTTGCCAAAATGTCCAATGTTCAAGAAAATGAGAAAATACTCAAGGCAGCAAGAGAAAAGTGAATCATCATATACAAGAGAAGCACAATAAGATTAAGTGCTGATTTCTAAGCTGAAACCATGGAGGCAAAAGACAGTGGTATGATATAGTCAAAGTACTAAAAGAAAAAAAACTTTCAGTCATGAATTGTCTATCCAGCAAAACTGGCATTCAAAAATGATGGAGAGTTCAAAATATTGACAGATAATCAGAAATTAAGAGAGAATGTCAATGAGAAACAAGCATGTCAAGAAATACTACAGGAAGTTCTACAAGTTGAAAGGAAAAATCAAGGGAGAGAGAGTTGGAGGAGTGTTTAAAAACATCTAAAAAGACAAGAACAGAAACAAAACAACATATGACATACATTAACCCAAAAAAAATATGGCTGAAGTAAGAAATTTGTTGCCAGTAATAACACTGAATGTTAATGGATTGAATTCACCACTCAAGAGACACAGATTGGCAGAATGGATAAGGAAATATGATCCATCTATATGCTGTCTACAAAAAACCCACCTTTGACCCAGGGATTCAAAGAGGCTGAAAGTGAATGGCTGGAAAACAATTTTACAAGCTAACAATAGACAAAAAAGGGCAGGAGTAGCTATTCTAATATCAGACAAAATAGACTTTAAATGCAAAACTATTGTAAGAGACAAAGATGGACACTATATATTAGTAAAAGGGGTAATCTCTCAAGAAGAGAAAACAATCATAAACATTTACACACCTAATCGGGGTGCATCAAAATACATGAGGCAAAATCTGGAAAAACTAAGTGGAGAAATAAATGCCTCTACAATTATAGCAGGGGACTTTAGTACACCATTATCATCATTAGACAGAACATTTAGACAGAGAATCAATAAAGAAACAAAGGCTCTCAACAATACATTAGAGGACCTGGACTTAATAGACATATACAGAACAATACACCCAAATACAGCAGGATTTACATTCTTTTCGAGTGCACATGGATAATACTCCAAGATAGACCACATTCTAGGCCACAGAACAAGTCTCAATGAATTCAGAAAAATTGAGATTATACAAAGTAATTTCTCTGATCACAGTGGAATGAAATTGGAAATCACTAAGTGCCAGTGAAACAGTTTAGGCATAAGGATATGGAAGTTAAACAACAAACTCTTAGACAAACAGTGGGTCAAGGAGGAAATCTCAAAAGAAATCAGTAACTACCTTGAAACTAATGAAAATGAAAATACAACATATCAAAATGTATGGGATGCAGCCAAAGTTGTCCTGAGATGGAAGTCCATAGCCATAAATACATATACTAAAAATGAAGAAAGAGCTTAAATTGAAGAACTAACTGCACACTTGGAGGAATTGGAAAAACAACAACAAACTAAACCTAAAGGAAGTAGAAAGAAGGAAATAACAAAAATGAGAGCAAAACTAAATGAAATAGAGAATAAGAAAGCACTAGAAAAAATAAACAAAACCAAAAGCTGGTTCTTCAAGAATATCAATAAAATTGACAAACCCTTTGCCAGAATAACAGAGAAAAAGGGAGAACAAATGCACATACACAGAATAAGGAATGAGGAAAGGGATATCTCTACTGAACCCACAGAATTAAAGAGTATCATAAGATGATACTTTGAAAAATTATATGCCAACAAGAATGATAATTTAGAGGAAATGGACAAGTTTCCAGAAATGCACAAACAGAATACATTGATGAAAGAAGAAATTGATGAACTCAACAGTCCAATTACAAGTAAAGAGATAGACCCAGTCATCAAAAACCTCCCAACTAAGAAGAGCCCAACCAAATGGCTTCACTGCTGATTTCTACCAAACATTCCAGAAAGAGCTAACATCAATTCTACTTCAGCTCTTCCAAAAAATTGATGTAGAAGGAATACTGCCTATATCATTCTATGATGCCAACATTACCCTAATAGCAAAATGAAACAAAGATACCACTATAGAAAGGAAAATTACAGACCAATTTCTCTAATGAAACTAGATGCTAAAATCCTCAACAAAATACATGCTAATCACATTCAAAAACATATCAAAATATTATACACCATGACAAAGTGGGTTTCATCCCGGGTATGCAAGGATGGCTCAATATAAGAAAATCAATCAATGCAATACACAACAGAAACAAACTGAAAGAAAAAAAATCACATGATCATTTCTATAGATGCAGAGAAAGCTTTTGACAAAATACAGTACTCTTTCCTGTCAAAAACACAGCAAAAGAAAGCAATAGAAGGAAACTTTCTGAATATGATAAAGGGTCATATGAAAAACCCAAAATTAACATCATCTTCAATGGTGAAATCCTAAAAGCTTTCCCTCTGAGATCTGGAACAAGACAAGTATGCCCGCTATCACCACTCCTATTTAACATTTTCTTAGAAATACTTGCTTGAGCTCTGAGGTAAGAAAAGGATATAGAAGTTGTCCATATTGGAAAAGAAGAAGTAAAAATTTCATTATTTGCAGACGACATGATCCTATACGTAGAAAACCCTGAGAAATCAACAGCAAAGCTTCTAAAACTTATAAAGGAGGTCAGTAATATCGCAGGCTATAAGATCAATGCTCAAAAATCAGTAGCATTTCTGTACACCAGTAATGAGCAATCTGAGAAGGAAATTTAAAAAAATATCATTTACAATAGTAACTAAAAGAATCAAATACCTAGGAATAAATTTAACTAAAGATGGAAAGGACTTATATACAGAAAACTACACAACACTGTTAAAGGAAATCAAAGAAGACTGAAATAAATGGAAAAATATTCCCTGTTCATGGATAGAAAGACTAAACATCATCAAGTTGTCTATCCTTCCCAAACTAATCTACAGATTTAATGCAATCCCAATAAAAATCAATGCTATATTTTTTAAGGAACTAGAAAAACTAACCACAAAATATATTTGGAAAGGTAAGAGTCCCTGAGTTGCCAAAGACATATTGAAAAAGAAAAGTGAAGTTGGAGGTATCACATTACCTGAATTTAAAACATACTACAAAGCTACAGTGATCAAAACTGTGTGGTATTTGCACAAGGGTAGACCTACTGACCAATGGAAGCAAATTGAGAGTTCTGATAAAGATCTTTGCATATACAGTCATCTGATATTCAACAGGGCCACCAAGCCCACTCATTTGGGAGATAGTGGCCTCTTTAACAAGTGATGGTCGGAGAACTGGATATCCATATCCAAAAGAATGAGAGAAGAATACCATCTCACACCTTATACAAAAATCAACTCAAGATGGATCAAAGATCTAAATATCAGAGCCAAAACCATAAATACCTTGGAAGATAATGTAGGGAAGCATCTACAGGACCTTGTAATAGGAAATGGTTTCATGAACTTCACACCCAAAGCTCGAGCAGCAAGAAAAAAAATAGATAAATGGGATATCCTCAAAATTAAATACTTCTACACCTCAAAGGATATTATTAAGAAAATAAAAAGGCAGCCTACACAATGGGAAAAAATATTTGGCAACAATATATCTGATAAGAGCCTAATATCATGCATATATAAAGAAATCCTACACCTCAAAAATAAAAAGACAAAGAACCCATTTAAAAAATGGGCAAGTGACCTGAAAAGACACTTCTCCAAGGAAGAAATACAAATGGCTAAAAAGAACATGAAAAAATGCTTGACATCATTAGCTATTAAGGAAATGCAAATCAAAACTCCAATGAGATACCATCTTACAACCATCAGAATGGCAGCTATTAAAAAAAAAGCAGACTCCAAGTGTTGGAGAGGATGTGGAGGAATAGGAACACTCATCCACTACTGGTGGGATTGTGGAATGATCCAGCCACTGTGGAGGACAGTTTGGTGGTTCCTCAGAAAACTAACAATAGATCTTCCATATGATCCAGTGATTCCACTGCTGGGTAAATACCCAGAAGAACTGAAAGCAAAGACACGAACAGTTATATGCACACCAATGTTCATAGCGGCATTGTTCACAATGGCCAAAAGTTGGAATCAGCCCCGGTGCCCATCAACAGAGGAATGGATAAGCAAAATGTGGTACATACATGCACTGGAATATTACTCAGCTGTAAGAAGGAATAAAGTGCTAAAACATGGAATAACATGGATGAATCTTGAAGACCTTATGTTGAGTGAATAGACCCAGGCATTGAAGGATGAACAGTATATGACCTCACTGATTTGAATTGAGGAAAGTGAGGTGTCTCTTATAACCATTGTCTGAAAGATTGGTTAACAAGGGAGAGAAAGAGAAGAATAGGCTGTGAGCGATCACTCATATGGACATAATCTATGGTAAATGGATAGAGTATAGTTGCATATTGAAGGATAGGGCAGATGGGTAGTGATATTACTGGGTTTGGTGGTGCAGGGTTAACGGTGGGTAGTATAGGAAGGGAACGTTAAAATGCCCAGGGAATGTAACTATGAATCCTGTCATTCCATGAGTCAAGACAGGGGAGTGTCATATGCTCCAGGGGGATGGGGAGGAAGGAACAGAAAAGATCAAATGGTGTATTTAGTGGTCATGAGAAATGTTTTTCATTACCTTACAGTAATGGACACAGGACATGGTACATATCATCAAAAATTATTAAACTGTATGTCTAAATTTTAAACTATACTTTAAACCTTTGACAATGTTTAGTTGCTATATTTCACTATCTGTATAACAGTTGTAAACATGCTAACATTCATAAAAATAAAAAAGGTTTTAATATGGGGTGGGAAAGTGGGAGGGAGGTGGGGTAAGTGGGAGTCTCTATTATTCTGTATGTGACTTTGCTGTGACCTAAAACTTCTTTGAAAGCTAAATGAAATTTGGGAGACACTGGGGTATGAGAGGGGGAAGGTGTCACAGTACACTGGACATCCGATAACGTAGTGATTAAAGGAAAAAAGAATAATTGTTTAAAAAGGAAATTTTTTTTGTTTATTCCCGTTTTTTTGAATGTCCCAATCCACCAATTATATTTTATTTTTAGGGTTTTTTTTCTGAGGTTCCTTGTATTTTATCTCTTGCATTTAAGCTTATCATTATTATTTCATTTTCCTATTAATTGTATTTGGTTATTGTATGGGCTTCATCTTCAAGAAAGGTTTAGATCACAGACGGGTTACAATGGGGTCTGCAGAGGAACATTGGTGGGGATGTCTGGGATGGGGGATTCATGCGAGTAAGTTCAACTGAATATACATGAAAGATATGTAAAATTGTTCAAATGATCAAGGGATGAGACATGGTCACGGTGAGTAGACAATCATTCAATAAATGAGGGAATCTGAATTTCCAGCTTGAAGAGCTCTGCCACAATCCCCAAGGGAGCAGCAACAGTCCCCTGAGTGCAGAGGCAGTGTCTGGCAAAAGAGGATTGCCCACTGATGGTTTCTTGTTATTGAGGACTAGCCTTATGAGTATTTGCTCTTGTAATTGAATCTTAGCCTACTCTTATGGGGTGCCTAAGGGTTGCCACCTAAGAGAATCCTTGTTGCTCAAATGTGGCCTCTCTTTAAGGCAAACTCAGCATATGACTGCATTACCTTCCCCCCAACATGGGCCATGACTACCAGGGATGAGCCTCCCTGGCAACGAGGGATTAATACCAAGTGCCATCTTGCAACACGACTGGAAAAAGACTTTTAAAAAAGCAGTAAAGGTAGAGACAAATGAGTTCATATGGCTAAGAGACTTCAAAGAGAATTGGGAGGTCATCCCAAAGGTAACGCTTATGCACACCTCAGTAGGATCTCATAGAACAGCAAAGTGGATATCACTCCGCACAGTGGGGCTCCTGAGGCCTATGGAGACACCCAGGTCCTATATAAGGGGGGATAGCCCCAGAGATTGACTCCTTATCTGAGCAGCTCTACTTTGGAATCTGTTCTTTTGCGAGTGACAGAGTTGGACTCAAATAAATCCTCCCTGCTCATGGTCCATCAGTCCCTTCTATTCAAATCTATATGTGATGCTAGAGCTTGTAGGTGTACTTCCAGAGACTGGAGCCTCTGGCCTACCTATGTGCCAGCTGTGCCTGGAATCTTTTGAAGCTGTAGCTTCTACTCTACAGTTCAATGGACTCAACAAAGTCAACTGGTGAGGAGACGATGATGAACAACGGCCATCCCAGGGAATGGAGAGAGCTTGCACCTGCAGGCAGGATAATCCCATCCACTGTATCCATGAGATATAAGTCCACACTCACTTGGAGGTGGAATGGTCATCACCATTCCAGTACCCTCAGGCCTGGGGGAAGAGCTATGGACTAGAGTGGACTTAAGGGTATTCTGTTGTAGACATATGGTGATTCAAGCAATGGAAGAAATTATAACAGTGAGGTCGAGCCAGTGGCCACTAGACACTTTTGGGGCAAGGAGGGGAAGGGCAGTAGCAATACAGGGGCTTTTTCAGGACTTGGGGTTTGTCCTGAGTGATGTTGCAGCAATGGGTATAGGCCATTTTACATAAGCATATACCATGCAGAACTGTGTGATAGAGAGTGTTGTCTATGATGTGAACTGTGATCTATGCTTAGTAGCAAAACCCCAGGATGTGTATATCCATTGCAATTGATGGGCCACACTAATGAAAGATGTTTATGTGGCATGTTATGGGAGTTGTTGGAGGTGGGGAACATGCGAAACCCTGTAATTTCTGTGTAACATTTAGGTAACCTAAGCACCTTAAAATATATATATATATAAAATAACATTTATGTAAGCAAATGCACATATATACATATATATTTATATATCTATTTACAAATATTGGTTTGTATTGTGAAACATTTGATTTTTACCGACAATAAAAAAATAAGTCGAGGTAAATTTTAAATCTTATGATTTCTGATTTATGAACTCAAATTGTGCCACCATACTAATGTAAAAGTTAAAGTGGTACATGATGAAACTTAAAGAGAACAATTTTAATTCATTTTCCATGTCCCCTCCCTCCTTGTTTTCCTGAACCTTGTCAAAAGCTTACTTGCATATCCACTGCAGGTGATGTGCTACAGTAATGAAAGATGTTTATGTGAGAGGTTTTCAGAGGTATGGGAAGTGGAGATCATGGGAATCCCTGTAATTTTTGTGTAACATCTATGTAGTCTAAGCATCTTTTAAAATATATATGAAAAAAATAACATTTATGTAAGCAAATGCACATATATACATATATATCTATATATCATTTTAAAAATATTGGTTTGTATTGTGAAAAATTTGATTTTTACCCACAATAAAAAAAAAAGCTATAGAAAATATACCTCAGTCTGTTTCTTGGAAAATGTGTCTAAGTCCTTCTAGGTGACAGACAGGCAATTGTCATGCATAGGCAGATAGAATTAAGATCAATGCAATTCTGGTTTTGTGCATGAATGAAAAATTTGTATAACCTTGTTTCTTCATTCTTGTGGTCTCAATAAGGAAGGAATCCCACCTTATGTTTTTCTTGGAGTTTATATAAGAATACCATGAATCTCTAAGCATTTTTGATAGAGATGGTCTAGTAAAGAGATAGTAGGAATGTTTTAGTACTGTTTTATGGATTTAGCATGCATTTATTTACCCTTATTTACTCTCAAAGTTGACTTATTTGTTCAATTCAGTGATATTACAGCTGAAAAAAATCATGAATATTTGAACTGTAACGCTTTTCTACATACAACTTACAAAGTACAAGTATCTTGATGTTTTTTCAAAATTGCCATATAAGGGAATACAGTATGTCAAAAGTACTTTCTAAAGATTTGAAATTTAAGTGTAGTATCATATGTTGGTTAATTACTTTATAAGCACCTTGATGGAAAGAAAAAGATAAAATTGAGTGGAGCAGGTGTAGCTTAGTGGTTGAGTGCCTGCTTCACATATATGAAGTCCCAGGTCCAATACCCAGTACATTAAAAAAAAAAAAACAACAACCCAAAAACATGAAATTGAGAAAAGTTGAAAGAAATTATATTATCAGATTCTGGTAATTAGTTATATGTATCTTAAGTTCCTGTTCATTAATTTATATCTACCCAATTATGTAAAGCAAATTTAAAGAAAAAAGAAAGCATCTCAAGAAAGCTCATACACTGGAATAATTAAACAAAGATTAAATTAATCATTTTGAATATGTCCAGTGAGCTAAAGAAGTCCTTATACAAAGTATTAAAGTTAGTTGCAAAAACTTTGAGCAAAATTAAAAGACGGAAATTTTATAAAAAGGAAACAAACAGAAATTTTGGAAGTGCAAATTACATTACTTGAAATGATAAACTCATTAGATAGATGCAGCAGCATATTTTAACAAGACACCACCCCTGTTATTTCACATTGTACAAAATATTCTAGCTAGAGCAACCAGTCAAGAGAAAGAAATATCCAAATTGAAAAAAAAAAGTCAGACTACCTTGACATAAAACCAGAATATATACAGCCTAATGGAATATGCCAGAAAGCTACTGGAGCTAATAAACAAATTCATCAATATTTCAGGATAGAAAATAAACACCCAGAAGTCAGTTGGCTATCTATACACTAGTAATGAAAAATATGAATTGGAAATCAAGAAAACAATTCCATTTACTGTAGAATCTATAGGATTAAAATACCAGAAATGAATTTAACCAAGGAGATGATAGACAGGCACACTGAAAATGGCAAAACATTGCTGAAAGAAATTAAAGACCCATATAAATGGAAAGATATCTCAGGTTCATGGATGGAAGATTTAACATTGTGAAGATATCAACATGACCTCAAGTGAATTACAATTTCAATGCAATCCCTATCAAAATTCCCACAGCCTTTTTACAGAAATTGAAAAGCTTCTCCTCAAATTCATTTGGACTTCAAATGGCCCCAAATAGCCAAAACAAGCCTGAAAAAGAAAAATTGGGAGGACTCACACTTCCTAATTCAAAAACTTACTACACACCTGTAGTAATTAATAACAGTGTGGTGCTGACATAAGGATACACATATAGACCAACAAATTGGATTTGAGTGTCCAGAGTTCAATCTGCATGTATATAGCTAGTTTATATCTGACCACTTCCAAGTTCATTAAATGGGAAATGATTTGTCTTTTCAACAAATGGTTCTAGGACAACTGTAAATCCACATGCAAAAAAAAAAAAATTGAATGTGGATCCTATCTCAAACCATAGCCAAAAACTAATTTGAAATTGAATAGAAAAGTATATATACAAGCTAATATTGTAAAATTCTTAGAAGAAAGCATAGGGAAATACCTTCAGGGCTTTGTAGTAGGCAAAGGATTTTTAGATTTTTCAGCAAAAGCATGAAAAACAACAAAAAATAGATAATAAATGGGAGTTCATCAAAATTGAATACTTTGTGCATCAAAGGACATTGTCAAGAAACTGAAAAGTCAACCTAAAGAATAGGAGAATATATTTAGAAACCATTTATTTCATAGGGTTTAATATATAGATGACATAAAGAACTCCTATAATTCAACAACAAAAAGAGGTACAGCCCAATTTTAATAAAATGACAAATATTTGAATAGACATTTCTTCAAAGATGATATTAACTGGAGAATAAGCATGCTGACAGCAATGGGGCCTTCCTCCAAACGCTCAGCCTCACTCTTGGGCCCCAGGGTCAGATACCATGGTCTGCTGGTAAAATGTGATTGGTACATACTTCCAGGCATCCTTCATTGTGGATTTGATCCAGACAACAAGGTGCCTTTAACTGGTGGGCCAGTTGGCCTGCTCAAGCCAGTGGCACTGGAACAGCAGTCCTGCTGCCGTGGCAATGACAGAGTCTCTGGGGACCTGCCATCAATTGTGCAGAATCTTCTGAGAAGGCTTGAGAAGAAAGATGCAGAAGTGGTACATGGAGGGGCTGGTGGAGGCACTATCATTCATATATATTGGATCAAAAAACAGAAAAATTGGCGTTAGGGTTAAAAACCAGCAAATTACTCATGCAAACAACACAGTATCCAATTTCAGGACATTTCATGTCCAAGCCTTCAAGGACCCTTTCATTCAAAAGGAGAATTTAAACTTGTTTTAGTTTGGTTACATTGAAAAATGGTAGTCCACCAGCTGGGCCCTGAGCCTCAGCAGAGTTGCAACACCTACTCTCCAGTTCATTGGACTTATCCAGGACAACTAACAAGGAGGTGAGATTGGACAACCTTCATACCAAGGAACTTAAAGGGTCTACAACTGCAGGCAAGAGAGTCCCATCCATCAGCCATATGGGATCAAAGCCCCTGCTCAGTTAGAGGTCGAGTGTGCATCACCATCACAGAATACTCAGGATTAGGGAATAAAAGATGGACTAGAGTTGACCTACTCGTATTCTACTAGAGATTATTGTGATTCTAGGTATGGAAGAAGTTATATATTTGATGTGGGAACAGTGGCCACTGGAGGTGCTGAAGGCAGGGAGAAGGAAAAAGAGATGTAAAACGGAGGCACTTTTTGGACTTGAAATTGTTCTGAATGACACAACAGTGACCGATACAAGCCATTATATATAACCATATATATACAGACACAGAACTGAGTGGGAAAGATTGTAAAATGCAATGTAAACTGTAATGCGTCCTTAGTGGCAATACTTCAAAATGTGTTCATCAATTGCAATGAACATACTACACTAATGAAAGACGTTGTTAATGTGGGGAAAAGTGGAAGGTGTGGAGAGTGGGGCATATGGGAATCCCTTATATTTTTATGTAACATTTTATGTAATCTAAGTATCTTTTAGAAAAAATAAAAAATATATTTTGAAAAATGAAGGAGTTGGAATAAAGTTATTGTACATGGATGAAAAGCATCTAAAAAGATAAGAGCCATGTTGTTGACTAAGGTAAAGGAAATTGTTGAAAACAACCTCAAGAACCATTAACAGATTGTGTTATTTCATTGCCCTTCTTCACAGATGCAGAAAGGCAATCTGTGTTAGATGTTCCACATATTGTTGACCTCATCTTCTTGAGACTTATGAATGACATGACTGCTGTTGCTTTGAATTAAGGAATTTATAAACAGTACTCCAAGGGCTGGATAAGAAAACTCAGATAATGGTGTTTGTTGATAAGGGACACACAGCTTTTCAAGTATCTGCATGCGTCTTTAACAAGGGAAAATTAGAGGTAGAGGGAACAGCTTTGAATCCTTTCTTGAGAGGAAAAAACTTTGATGAAAAGTTAGTGGAATATTTTTGTGCAGAATTTAGGACCAAGTACAGGTTGGATGCACAATCCAAAATTCAAGCACCCTTTCATCTATATCAGGAGTGTGAAAAATTAAAAAAGCTATTGAGTTCAATCAGCCCAGACCTGCCACTGAATATTTTTTTTTAGCTTCAACACAGATTTATTTTTTTATATGTAAAATGATATATAAATACATAGGCATATATGTGCATTTGTTTACATAAATGTTATTTGTTACATATAGATATATATTTTTAAAGGTGCCTAGATTACCTAAATATTACTCAGAAATTACAGGGATTCCCATGTTCCCCACTGCCCACACCTCCAACAACATCCAACACAGCCATCCCAGGGAATGGAGAGAGCCTGCAGCTGAACGCAAGATAATCCCATCCACTATATCCATGGAATATAAGCCCTCTGTCACTTGGAGGTGGAGTGGACTTCACCTTCCAAGTCCCCTCAGGATTGGGGAAGGAGCTGTGGACTAGAGTGAACTTGGTGGTGTTCTGTTGTAGACATATTGTGATTCAAGCAATGGAAGATTTTGTAGCAGTGAGGTGGAGCCGGTGGCCACTGGACATTATTGCAGCAGGGAGAGGAGGGGCAGTTGAAATGCCACTGAATATTGAGTGCTTTATGAAGGACAAAGATTTTTTTCAGAAAGATGAGCAGGGCACAGTTCGAAGAACACTGTTACTGAACTTCTGCAATAATTAGAAATGCCCATTTATACACTGATAGAACAACCTCAACTAATAGTAGATGATATGAATGCTGCTGAGATCATTTCAAACATTACAAAAATTCTACCTATGAAAGAAAAAAATGCCAAATTCTTCAGAGAAGACATCAGCACAACCCTTAACACAGATGAAGCAGGAGTGAGAGGATGCATGCGGCAGTGTGCATGTCTTTCCCCAGCATTTAAAGTTAGAGAGTATTCTGTCACAGATGTAGTTTTTTTTCCAAAATCTCTGGTCTGGAATCATGATTCAAAGATACTGAATGTGTTCATGAAGTGTTCAGCCACAACCATGCTGCACCTATCTCCTAAGTTCTCACCATCTGCAGATGAGATTCTTTTGAGTTAGATGCTTTCTATTCTGATCCTCAAGGAGTTCCATATCCAGAAGCAAAAATAGGCCACTTCATCATTCAGAATTTTTCTGCTTAGAAAGATGGAGAAAAATCTAATGTGAAACCAAAGTTCAGGTCATTACCAATGACATTTTCACCATATCTACATTATCTGTGGTGGAAAAAGTTCCAACAGAGGAAAACAAAGCATCATCTGCTGAGGTGGACATGGAATGTCCAAATCTGAGACCACAGAAATCCCCAGACATCGATAAAAAATTATCCAGCATGACAGCAGTGAAGTTCAAACACAGCTTCATGTACAACTTTATGGTCAACAAAACTCACAGTCTCCCCTTCACCTGAATTTACCTCAGAAAAACCAAAACCCCAGATTATGACTAATTAAATGAAGCCTGACCAGCTTCCAGAAGCTAAATAACCCAAAATAAAAGTGGTGAATGTTGAACTACCTATTGAAACCATCTTGGTCTGGAGTTAGGGAAAAAATGTCTTAAAATTTTTATTGAGACAAAAGGTAAGATGACAATGCAGGATAAATTGGCAAATGGATGGAAATAATGCTAAAAAATGCCATGGAAGAATATGTGTATGAGTTCAGGACAAAGTTTGTGGACTTTCACTTTACTGTCCTGGTAGCAAATGATGGGACTTTTTAGTGAAACTTTTCCCAGAGGTGACTGTCACCCCCCACCCCCAGTGTCTTCTGTACTGGGCAGGTTAGAGCTATGATTCAAAACAGGGTCCTACTGTTTACTCTTACTGAAGAGAAACAACTTTCACTGCTCCATCACATCCTACCACTTTATAGGAAAGAAAACATTCATTCCCCTCTTAGTTGGCCACAATCAATCACATGTTTTATTGAGGATTTTCACCTCTAGCATAGGGAGATAGGTGCTATTCAAAGCTGTGGGGATGAAAATGTCACATTTTTCCTTTCAATCTCTTTGTCTCTCTGTCCCTACTCCCACCTAGATGATGTATGAGGCACTCTTCTTTTCTCACATCCCCAAAGCAGCCCACTGGACACCTTCTGCCCTTCCTCCTTTTATATTTTAAGAGATTTTAGCACTGTCAACCTACTTTGATGACATATTTCCCACAGTACCATTTACCCTTTAAACATGTTCAGATATATATTTCAATGCTGTTAATTGCTTTCACAATGTTTGCTATCATCACCATCATCCATAATGAAATAATTTCTATCATTACAAATATGAAACTACACATTTTGAGCCTTAAATTCTCATTCCCTATCACTGTCCCATCCACTGGTAAGCTATATTCTATATTCTGACTTTGAGTTTGCTTATTCTAATTGTTAAAAATCAGTGAGATCATACACTATCCATCCTTCTGTGCCTGGTTTATTTCAATCAACAAGATTTTTTTCTTGGTATTTTCATGTTATCACATGTATCAGGATTTCATTCCTTTTAATAGTTGAATAATATTCCATTTTATGTATATACCATCTTTTATTTATCCATTCATGGGTTGATGGACCCACTGTTTGTGTGCTGGTTTGAGTCTTTTGTGTACCTCAAAAAATCCTTAATTCCTGTTCCTGTAAATCCATAGTAGATGGTATCTTAGGAATGCTTCAGTTAAGGGTCTTTGATTAGACTGCAGGACCCAGGGTGGTCTTAATCCTCTTACTAGAGTCCTTTATAAATGGAGGACTAAAATCAAGAGACACACAGAAAAAAGTTGCACAGACAGAGAAACCCTGAGAGACTGGAATCAGTGAAGCACAAAGACACCAGAAGAGCCCCTTGAAAGGATGAAAAAGATGAGGCCTAGAGGAGAGGGGACAGAGGAGCCATGTGTCCGATCACCCACTGCTGAACTCAGGGAGAATGTAAGCTCAGAGGACAAAGTAGAGACCCAGACTGGCAGAACTGCCATTGTATCTTGCCATGGGGAAAGAGCCCAGGGTCACCATTATCCAACATCTAGTGAGGCAGCGTCACTGATGAAGCCTTGATTTGGACATTTTCACAGCATCAGAACTGTAAATTTTAATCTAATAAATTCCCATTGTAAAAGCTAAGTCATTTCTGGTTTGTTGAACCCAGCAGCTTTTAGGAAACTAGATCAGGTTGGTTCCATCACTAGGCAGTTTTCTTAATAATGCTGATATGAACATCAGTGTGCAAATATGTTTTTGAGTCCCTGCTTTCAATTCTTTGGGGTATATGCCTACAGATAGGAATGGTGGGTCATATTTCTAGACTTAGATTTCTGAGGAACTGTAAGAATGCCTTTCACCAGAAATGTATGAGTGTCCTATTTCTCTGCATCATCTCCAACACTTGTTAAATTCTGGTGTTTTTTTTACAGCAGCCATTCTAATGGGCATGAAATGGTATCTCACTGTGATTTTAATTAGCTTTCCCTAATGAGTAATCCTATTGAGCATTTTTTCATGTGATTTCTAGCCATTTGTATATCTACTTTGAACAAATGTCTGTTTGTCTTTTGCCCATTTTTTTCATTGGGTTGTTGGTCTTTTTCTTGTTAAGTTGAAGGATTCCTTTATATTCTGGAAATTAAACATTTATCAGATATGGGGTTTACAAATAATTTCTCACATTATGTAAGTTAACATTTAAATTTCATGATAAAGCCTTAGAGGAAAAAAGGGTTTTCATTCTGATGAGAAACCATTTTGCTATTTTTTTTCTTTTGTTGCTTATATTTTGTATGTAAAGTCTAAGAAACTGTTCCTTAAGACAAGGTTCAGAATTTGCTTCTCTACAGTTTCTTCTAGCAATTTGATATTTCCAGCTCTTATATTAAGGTCTTTGGTCTATTTTGAGTTGAATTTTGTTTATGGAATGAAGAGAGGTCCTCCATATTTTATTTTTTCAAATGGAGATGCAGTTTTCTCAACAAATTTGTGCTTTCTCAATTAAGTGATCTTTGCTTCCTTGACAAAAATAACTTGGCGATAAATGTAAGGGTTGATTTCTGAGTTCTCAATGTTATTGTATTGTTCTATATGTCTGTCTTTATGCCAGCACCTCTCTGTTTTAACTGTGGCTTTGTAATAAATTTTCAGATAGGGAAGTGTGAGTTCTCCAACTTCACTTTTCTTTT
>JAQZBX010068773.1:0-15612 GCA_029593785.1 Cabassous unicinctus | reverse complement strand
TTTTTGATACATATTAATAAAGCATGAATCCATCCAAAGTGTACAATCAATGGTATTTGATATAATTCATAGTTTTGCATTCATCAATTCAATCAGGTTTAGAGTATTTTCATTATTACAGAAAAGATAAAAAACAAAAAACAACCAATCAAACAAAACTCATAACCTCCCAATCTCTCTATGCTTCCCCTTCTGTACATACCTGCTTTTCTGTTTCCTTTTCTCTAGAATATTTGCATTTATATTTTGTAAAATAGATATATATATGCAATATCACACATATTTGTATTTTACATGTGGTTTCACTATGTTATAAGGACCCATGTTACATTTTTTTGCTTTATTTCTAGTAATATACATGTCTTTAGATTTTCCCTTTTGGTCACTCTCATACCCTTATAATATCACTGGTAGTCACAGACACTATGAAATGCTCTCACCATTGCCATTCACTTCCAGAGATTAAAAAAAAACTTTTTAACCACTTCTGTACAGATTAAACATCAGCTTTCCATTCTCTACCCTCATTCTGTTTTCTGGTGACCTATATTCTAATTATTATTTCCAAGTGTTTACATAATATGTTTAGTTCATAATAGAACAATCATACAGTATTTGTCCTTTTGTGTCTGGCTTGTTTCAATCAATATATCCTCCAGATTCATTCATGTGCTCATATGCTTTATGACTTCATTTTTCTTACAGCTGCTTAATATTCCATCATGTGTTTACACCACAATTTGGGTATTCATTTTTCTGTTAATGCACACCCAGGTTGTTTCAAACTTTTGGCAATTGTGAATAACACCATTATGAACATTAGTGTGCAGATATCTGTTTGTGACATTGCACTCAGTTTTCCTGGTTATGTATCATGTAATGGTATTGCTGGATCACATGGCAAGTCTATATTCAACATCCTTTGGATGTGCCAAACACTTCTCCACAGACTCTGTACCATTCCACATACCCCCAAAACAATGAATTCCTGTCTCTCCACATCCTCTCCAATATTCACAGTTTTCTGAATTTTTAATAGGTACCGGTCTAATAGGTGTGAAATGATATCTCATTGTAGTTTTGATGTGCATTTCCCTAATCACTAGTGGAGTTGAACAATTTTTCAGGTGATTCTTTGCCATTTGTATTTCTTCTTTGGATAATTGCCTTTTCAAAACTTTTGTCTGCTTTTTAATTGAGTAGTTTGTCATTTCATTGTTGAATTGTATGATATCTTTATATATCATGGATATTAAACCCTTATCAGATATGTGATTGCCAAATATTTTCTCCCATTGAGTTGGCTGACTTTTCACCCTGTTGACAAAGTCTTTTGAGGTGCAAAAGTGTTTAATTTTGAGGAGGTCTTATTTATCTACTTTTTTTCCTTTTGTTGCTTGTTGTTTTGGTTTAAGGTTTAAGAAACTACCACCCACCACAATATCATGAAGATATTTTCCTAATTTTTTTCTAGGAGTTTTATGCCTGTTGATTTTATATTTTGGCCTTTGATCCACTTAGAGTTAATTATTTTTGAATGTGTGAGATAGGGGTCCTTATTCTTTTCTTTTGGGTATGGCTATCAAGTTCTCTCAGTACCACTTGTTGAAGAGAGAGTTCTGGCCCAGCTGGTTGGGCTTAACAACCTTGTCAAAAATAACTTGACTGTAGATGTGAGTGTCTATTTCTAAGTTCTCAATTTGGTTCCATTGGTCAATCCATTGGTACTGTCTTTATTCCAGTACCACACTGCTTTTACCCCTTAGCTGAGCAATATGTTTTAAAGTCAGGAAGGATGAGTCCTCCAAATTCATACTTCCTTTATAAAAACTTCTTTGACTATTCAGGGACTCCCTCCAAATTAATTTGGTAACTGTGTTTTCAGTTCATGCAAAAATAGCTGCTGGGATTTTTATTGAGATTCTGTTGAATCTATAAATCACTTCAGGTAGAATTGACCTCTTAATGATATTTATTTTTCCAATCCATGAACATGAAATGTCCTCCCTTTCATTTAAGACTTCTTTTGATTCTTTTAGCAATATTTTGTAATTTTCTGAATACAGGTCCTTTATGTGCTTGGTTAAGTTTATTCCTATATATTTGATTGCTTTAGTTACTATTATAATAGAATTCTTTTTCTGATTCCTCCTCAGATTGCACATCAGTAGTGTATAGAAATGCTATTGATTTTTGCATATTAATCTTGTATCCCAACAATTCAGAATTCACTTATTACTTCTAGTAGCATTGCTGTGGATTTTCCAGGATTTTCTAGATATAGGACTAGATATATCAGCAAATAGTGCAAGTTTATTCTTCGTTTCCTAACTGGGTGACTTTTAATTCTTTAGTCTTTTTTCTCTAGCTGGAACTTCTAGCACAATATTCAATAGCAATGGTGACAGTGGGCATCCTTGCCTTATTCCTGAGTTTTCAGAGTTTGACATTGAGTAAATAGCTATATATGTGTTTTTCCTATATTTATTTTAACATACTGATTAAGCTTCCTTCTATCCCAAACTTTTGGAGTATTTTTAACAAGAAATGATGCTGTGTTTTCTCAAATGCCTTTTCTGCAGCAATCAGAGGATCATGTGATTTTCATCTTCAATTTATCTATGTGGTTTATCATATTAAGTCATTTTCTTTTATTGAACCACCTTGCATAACTGGAATAAAACCCACTTGATTGTGGTGTATAATTCTTTTAATGTGCTTTTGGATTCTGTTTTCAAGTATTTTGTTGAGGATTTTTATATCTGTATTCATTAGAGATTGGTGTGTAATTTTATTTTTTGTAGATTTTTATCTGGCTTTTGTATTAGGATGGTGTTGGCTTCAGAGAATGTGTTTGGTATCTTTCTTTCCTGTTCAATTTTTTGGAAGAGCATGAGCAAGATTGGTATTAGATTGTCCTTGAATGAAGAGTAGAATTCACCTGTGAAACCATCTAGTTCAGGGATTTTCAACTTTGGGAGAAATTTTTTTTTTTGAGGTACTGGGGCCAGGGATTGAACCTGGGGTCTTTTATGTGAGAAGCTGGCACTCAACTGCTTAAACCACATATGCTCCTCTTCAGGAGGTTTTTGATGACTGTTTCAATCTCTTCACTTGTGATTGGTTGTTGAAGTCTTCTATTTCTTCTAGGGTCACTGTAGGTGGTTCACATGTTTCTAGGAATTTGTCCATTTCATCTACATTGTTTAGTTCTTTGGCAAAAAGTTTATCAGAGTATCCTCTCATCACCTCTCTTATCTCTACAGGGTCCATGATAATATCCCATCATTTCTGATTTTATTTATTTTCATCTTCTCTCTTATTACTTAGCTACAGTGGAAAAACAGCTAGGTACTGGCATAGACATGGACAGATTGAGCAATGGAACCATATCAAGAACACAGAAATATACACTGACATCTATACCTAAGTGATTTTTAACAAAGCTGTGAAGCTCTTAAAGCTGAGCCAAAACAGCCTGGTTAACAAAATTGTACTTGGAGAATTGGATATTCACATCCAAAAAAAAGAAACATGAGCACTCACATCATATTCAAAATTAGCTCAAAATGGAGAGATGGGGCAATAAGTGCCTAAGTAAGGTGTTTGTAGAGACAGCTCATCCTACAGGGCAGTTAGCAATCTAAACAGAGCTATCTAAAGCATATGTTTGGGGGATTAGGAAACCAGAAGAGACAAATGAGTTCATATGCCTTAGAGACTTCCAAGTGAGTTGGGAGGTCATCCCAGAGGTAATGCTTATGCACATCTCAGTAGGATCTCATAGACTTCCAAACTAAATATCACCCCAAATAGAGGGGCTCCTGAGGGCTCTGGAGACACCCAAGTCCTATGTCAGGGCACATAGCTCCAGAGTTTGGTGCCTTGCCAGTGGGCCCTACTTTGGAGTTAGTGCTCCTGAGAGTGACAGAGTTGGACTCAAATATGTCTTCCCTGCACATGGTCCATCTGTCCTTTCTACTCAAACCTATACTTGGTACTGGAGTTTGTAAGTGTACACCCAGAAACTGGAGTCTTTGGGCTGTCCATCTGCCAGCTGGACCCAGTATCTTGGTGGAGCAGCAAATCCTACTCTACAGCTCAATGGACTCATCTGAGACACCTGAGAGGGAGATGATGATGGACAATGACCATCCCAGGGAATAGAGACTGCAGCTGCAGGCAGGATAGTCCCATCCATCTTATCCATGGGATATAAGTCCCCTCTCAAGTGGAGGTGCAGTGGGCATCACCATCCCAGACTCCACAGGATTGGGGGAAGAGCTATGGACTAGAGTGGACTTACTGATATTCTATTATAGACATATTGTGATTCAAGCAATGGAAGAAATTACAACATTGATGTGGAGCCAGTGGCCACTGGATGCTCTGGGAGTAGAGAGGGAAGAGCAGTTGTAATACAGGGGCTTTTTTGGGACTTAGAAATTGTCCTGAGTGACATTGCAATGACAGATATAACCATTTTATATCATCATATACCATGCAGAACTGTGTGGAAAGAGTGTGGTCTACAATGTGAACTATGGTCCATGCTTAATGGCAAAGCCCCAGGATATGTATATCCATTTCCATTGATGTGCCACACTAATGAAGAATGTTTATGTGGGAGGTTGTGGGAGGGATGCGAGGTGGGGCATATGGGAATCCCTATATATTTTGTGTAACATTGATGTAATCTAAGTATCTTTTTAAAAATTAAAAAAAAAATTATAATTAAAAAAAGCATATGTTTGGGGGACTCAGGAGACCACAAGAGCATTCTATAAAATCTGTGGAAGAATGGAAGGAGGTAAATGCCCATCTGCATTGAGGATTTGTGATTAGAGCATTCCACACTGTGGAGGCCATTGCCCATCTTCCACTGGTGCCACAATTCACCTCAGGAGCTATTCTGTGGCTGGAGTTGGTAGCTTCATTTCCCAAAATAGGGAGATGAAGAGATGGTTGGGCACCAACTTTAGCTACTGCTTAATAAATTTGGCTGGCTAAAGTACAATCCTAATAAAAGCTAATGTTTGTAACTATCCAAGTTACAAAGAGCCTGGTAGCCACCATTTTAACTCTGTCCCTGGCATGAGGGGAATTGGGGCTATTTAAAATCATAGAGATGGTAGAAGCCAGCTTCTTTGCACACAAATAAAAATTCAGCCCTTGCTACCATAGGCTCCAGCCCCAAGTCTGGCAGGGAAGAAGCTGGGTGGACCTGCACCAGCCTCTCCAAGCAACTGCAGGCACTTTCAGGTGGCACAGCCTGGACAGTCAGGCACCCGGGGCTCCATCACCAACCCCAATAGAATAAGAGGGGAGCTGTGTTTCTTCAGCCTCTCTGGTTAATCTAGGTCCATTCAGCACACACAAATTGGTTTATTGAGCACCTGAGACTCCATCTCCCCATACCACATATGATAGGAAGAGGCTGGAGTTTCCTCAAAGTCTCAGGGCAACTGTGGATAATTTCGGCCTGCAACATCTAAACTGTTGGGTGCCTGTGGCTCACTCCTAATTGGACAAGAGTGAGTGGTATTTTCCCAGCCTCTCTGGTAACTGCAGGTGCTTTCTGTCCACACAAACTGAATAATCAGACACCTGTAACACCATCCCCATCCCCAATTAAGATAGCAGAGAAGCTGTGTTTCCTCAGACTTTCTGGACAACAGCAGGCAATTTTGGACACACAGACTCTACTGATGTGTGCCTGTGGATCCATTCCAACCCTCCAATAGAATAGGAGTGAACTGGTGTTTCTTCAGACTTTATGGGCATGGAAGGAAATTTTAGCCTTCATGAACTGAACTGTTTTGTGCCTGTAGATGTACCACCACCCTCTAATAGGATAGGAGGGGGCTGTTGTTTCCTCAGCCTCCCCAGGCAATGGCAGGTAATTTTGGCCTAAAGGGACTGAACTGTTGGGTGCTTCTGGATCCATCACCACCCCTCAATAGGATAGGAGGGGACTAGTGTTTCCTCCGTTTCTCTGACAATAGCAGGTGCCTTTGGCTGATATGGACTGAACTGTTGTATGCCTGTAGTTCCATCCCCACAGCCTAAATGACAGAAAGGACAGTACTCCCTAAGCCTCTCAGGGCAATTGCCCAAACCATTTAGATTTTTGGGCATGCTGGAAGGTCCATCCCCACCCCTGGCAGAGGAGGAGAGGAGCCATTGCTAGATCAGTCTACCTGGGCAACTGTGGTCATTTGCAAACATATGGCAGAGATTGCTGATGACACCTGGAACTCCATCCCCACCCTCAGCATGGGAGGATAGGAAGGGGTATGAAGATTCACCAGTCTTTCTGGGCAAAACAGACTGTCTTGCTCTTCACAGATGGGATTACTATACACAGCTGCAGCACTGTCCTTACCCTGGCAGAGTAGAAAGATGGGAGAAGCTTCATCAGTTCCAGGGGTAATGTGGGCAGCTTCAGCTTCCACAGCTTACCAACTCCACACTGTGGAGTTGCTGTAGTCACAAATCTTCAAAGCAGGTGGGCATTCTTTTCTGTCCACTTTTTCAAGGATTTTACAGGATGCTCTTGTGGTCTACTGAACCTCAAAATATATGCTTTAGATAGCTCTGTTTAGATTTGTAACTGTCCTGTAGGATGACCTGACTGAATACCTTACTCAGGCACTTGCTTGCCCCATCTCTCCATTTTGAGCTAATTTTGTATATGGTATGAGATAGGGGTCATGTTCTTTTGGACATGAATATCCAGTTCTCCCGGCACAATTTCATCAATAGACTGTTTTGTTTCCTTACTACACAACCAGTAAGGAAGAAAGGGCAAGGAAGTCCTAAACCTAAGAGAGAATATGCACCAAGGATAAATACACCCAGTTATCCAGATGCCAAGACATCAACAAAAAGTTTCAATACATACCAAGAAAGAGGAAGACATGGCCCAGTCAAAGAAAAAAGATAAGCTTCCAGATGACATATAGGAGGTGAGACAACTACTCAGAGATTTTCAAACAAATCTTAATAAATTCAATGAGATGGCTTAATAGGTTAAAGATATGAAGAAGACATTGGGTGAGCACAAAGAATCTGAAAGCATACATATAAAAATAGCAAATCTTATGGGAATGAAAGAAGCATACATATAAAAAGAGCAGATCATATGGAATGAAAGGCACAATAAAATAAGTAAAACATATGCTGGAGTAAGTGGGAATGGCTCAAAGAGTTGGGTATCTTCCTCCCACATGGGAGGTCCTGGGCTCAGTTCCCAGAGCCTCCTAAAGAAGATGAGCTGATACAGCAAGATGATGTAATGACCTGACACAACGAGGAGAAACAACAAGCAGGCAGCAGATGTGGCTCAAGCAATTGGGTGCCCATCTCCTACATGGGAAGAGAAATGAGGGAGCCATCTCAGGGACGGGGGAAATAAATGAATAAATCCTTTAAAAAATACACTGGAGGAACTTAACAGCAGATTAGAAGAGGCAGAAGAAAAGTTCAATATGCTTTAAGACATGGGCTATGAGTGTACATACAAAAGAACAGATGAAGAAAAAATTGAACAGGGTCTCAAGTAACAAAAGAACAGGAAGAGATGTGCAAATATAAGTATTATGACTGTCCCAGAGGGAGAGGATAAGGGAAAGGGGGAAGAAGGAATATAAGAAAAAATAATGGTAGCAAATTTACTAATTCTATTGAAAGATATAGATATCCATGTCCAAGCACAGCATACTCCCATTAGAATAAATCCTAATAGACCAACTACAGGACACATACAAATCAGAATGTCAAAGAAAGAATTCAGAGAGCAGCAAGAAAAAAGCAGTGCATAAACTACGAGGCATACCCAATACGATTAAGTGCTGATTCTTCATAAATAACCATGTAGGCAATAAGAGAGTGGTATGATGTATTTAAGAAACTGAGAGAGATGCTTGGAAGAGAGTCTAGACATGAACATTATATCAGTAAAAGTAACTAAAAGTGTTAAAAGGGTGGTGAAAATAAAATTACTGATAAAACCCACAGGTCAAAATAGGTGACATAAGAACTGCCTTTATAGTAATAACATTGAATGGTAATGGATTAAACTCAATCAAAAGACACAGACTGGTGGAATGGATAGATTATATGCTGTCAAGAAGAGACTAACCTTAGACGCAAGGATACCAATAGATTGAAAGTGAAAGGCTGGATTTCCAGGAAAATGACATCATTGTAGGTAGGCATTCCCCAGCTTTTTCATGAAAAAAGCAGAGAAGGAGCAAAATTCTACATGAGTGAGTTCTTCTGGGGATCCACAGAGCAGAAGGCTTCAGGGCATTGATCTGGAGGGAGCTGGACAAAGAGATAAAGAGTGCAAGAGAAACCAAGAGTTGATCACCTCTGTGGCAAGAAACAGTGGCTGGCTAAGCCCCACCCACAAGGCAAATAACCTCTGTGGACCACCTGGCTCTCACCAGTGAGCTGAGTGGTAGGGAGTATTCCCAGGGAGGAAGACAGGACTGGCTAAGGGTAGAGAGTGGTGTCCTTCCCATGGGTTTGACACATGGGTCCCCTTTGAATCTCAGGGAGGATACAAGCCAGCACTGAGGTGGCTGCATGGTGCAAGGCATGGTGCTCAGGCAGTCTGTCACATCCATCTGCCCTGGGAGAGAGGAACTTGATCAGGGAGGGGACAGAGACAGGTAAATAACCAGACAAGCCACTGAAAAACTATTAAAGGTCCATCTTGCAAAAGGAAAACAGGTGCAGGAAGAGCCCAGTTAGATTTCAAAAGCCTATTTAGTCTATATAGCTGCTGTAGTGCAGTGGGAGAAATCCTGCCTTGCATGTAGAAGATTGCTGGTTCAAATCCTGAGACCGCCAAAAGAAGGGATGCAGGGATAGTTAAGGCATGCAGCTGTCACCTTATGATAGGGAACTTGTAGACTGAGTTTCCACTGTTATGCTTTGTGGTTTTTTTGGATTTTTTCTTCTTTTTCCTTTATTTTATTTGCTAAAATTGGATACATCACCTCGGAGGGCAGGATGCAGCATGATTAATTAATGAACACCAGCAGCCTTGGAAGATCTGTAGGGTCCTAAAAGGGAAGGCTGTTTTTTCAGGGTTGCTTCTTTGTTGCTGTTTTGTTTCTTGTTTGTTTTCCCTTTCTTTGTTTCCTCTTCTTTTACTTTTTTTTTTTTTAACCTATGTTATTTCTCTATATCCCTTCATTTTTACGTCTTCTATTACTTTTCTTCAATTCCATCACTTCTTGTTTGGTCTAAATTTTTACTTTTTCTTGCTCTACTTTTTTTTTCTTCTTTCCTTCTATTCTCTTCTCATCTGTCTGGCCTTTTAGTTCATTCTATTTTTTTCTCTCTCTATTTTGTTTCTTGTATTTTTCCTATTCATCTGTCCTGCCTTTTAATTCATTCTATTTTTCCCTCTATTTGGTCTCTTGTTTTATCTTTTCTATTGAACATCTTTTTATTCTTATTCCTTCATATTTTTAAAATGATTTTTCACTTATATTACTTAGTTTCCTAGCTCTTACACAAATCCTCTTCTAAATTTTTTAGTATTATATTACTATTACTCTTTCTCTTATCTCTTCCTGTTTCTCCGGTCCTAAGATTTTTTCCCAAGGGCACACAGACAACTGCAAGGATATGGAATAAGAGGAACCAAGTATCAAAATTAACCTTATCACACAAAAAGAAACAATAAAATATAACCCTAGAATAGAAAGAGAAGTTAACCAACCAAATAAGCCCATCAAAATAAACAGATGCCCAGACACCAAAAAAATTTACAAGACATACTAAAAAAAAAAAAGGAACCTATGGCCAAGTTTAACAAACTGAAAAAAAATGAGGAGATGCAGAATGTGGAACAAATAATCAATGATGTCCAAACAAATATCAAGAAGCAACTTAATGAAATAAAGGAAGAGGTAAAGGATATTAAGAAGACACTGGGGGAACATACTGAAGAAATCACAAGCAAACATAAAAGAAAGCACACCTGATGGTGATGAATGTAACAATGCGAAAAATTGAAAATACACAGGAAGCACATAGCAGCAGATTTGAACATGCAGAGGAAAGAACCAGTGATGCAGAGGACAAATACAGCTGATATCAGACAGATAGAACAGATAGATAAAATAGAGGGAATACAACAGGGACTTAGGAAATTGAATGAAAACATGAAGTGCACAAGCATATGTATTATAGGCATTACAGAAGGAGAAGAGAGGGAAATGGGACAGGAGAAGTATTGGAGGAAATAATGGCTGAAAATTTCCCAATTCTATTGAGGGACATTGATGTACTATTCCAGGAAGCACAGACACCTCAAACAGTATAAACACTAACACACCTATTCCTAGACATATACTTATCAAATTGCCCAATGTGCAAGGCAAAGAGAGAATACTGAGAGCAGCAAGAGAAAAGAGATCCACCACATACATGGGAACCTCAATAAGATTAAGTGCTGATTTCTCATCTGAAACCATGGGGCAAGAAAGCAGTAGTATGACATAGTGAAGGTGCTAAAAGAAAAAAACTTCTAGCCAAGAATTCTCTATTCAGCAAAGCTGACATTCAAAAATGATGTAGAGTTCAAAGTATTCACAGGCAAAGAGAAATTAATAGAGTATGTCAATAAGAAACCTGCCTTTCAAGAAATACTAAAGGGAGTTCTGCAGATTGAAGGGAAAAATCAGGAGAGAGAGAGAGTTGGAGAGTGTAAGAACAACTAAAAAGGCAAAAAAAGAAGTAAAAATAACATATGGCATACATAAACCTAAAAAAAAATATGCCTAATGTAAGTAATTCCTTGATAGAAATAACATTGAATGTTAAAGGATTAAACTCTCCAATCAAGAGACACAGATTGGCAGAATGAAAAAAGAAATATAACCATCTATATGCTATCTACCAGAAACTTACCTTAGACACAGGGATGCAAGGAGGCTAAAAGTGAAATATTGGAAAACAATTTTCCATGAAAACAATCAAAAAAGAGCAGGAGTAGCTCTACTCATATCAGACAAAATAGACTTTAAATGAAAAACCATTGTAAGAGACAAAGAAGGACACTATATATTAATAAAAGTGGAAATCTCTCAAGAAGAAAGAACAATCATAAACATTTATGCACCTAATCATGTCACTTCAAAATACCTGAGGCAAACACAGGAAAATCTAAGTGGAGAAATGGATATCCCTACAATTATTGTTGGGGACTTTAATACACCATTATCACCATTAGACAGAACATCTTGACAGAGGATCAATAAAGAAACAGAGACCTTGAATAATACATTGGAGGATCTGGACCTACCACCATAAAAATACACTACACCCAAATTCAGCAGGATATGCGTCCTTCTGAAGTGCACATGGATCATTCTCCAGGATAGACTGCATGCTAGGCCACAGAACCACTCTCAATAAATTCAGAAAGATTGAAATTATACAAAGTAATTTCTCTTACCACAAGGGAATGAAGCTGGATATCAGTAAGGGGCAGAAAAAGAGATTAGTCACAAAGATATGGAAGTTAACATACTCTTTAGACAATCAGTGGGTCAAGGAGGAAATTGAAAAAGAAATAAAAAAATTATCTTGAAACAAATGAAAACGACAACCAAAAAATATCAAAGCCTATGAGATGAAGCAAAAGCAGGGCTGAGAGGGAAATTCATAGCCATAAATGCCTAAATTAAAAAGAAAAAATAGCTAAAATAAAGACAGAACAGCAGACCTGGAAGAATTAGAAAAAGAACAACAAACTAACCACAAAGCAAGTAGAAAGAAGGAAATAACAAACATTAGAGCAGAACTAAATGAAATTAAAGATAAGAATACACTAAAAAAATAAACAAAGCCAAGTTTGATTCCTTGAGAAGTTTAATAATATTGGCAAACCCTTAGCTAGACTAACAAAGAACAAAAGAAAGAAGATGCAAATCAATAAAATAAGAAATGAGGAAGGGTATATCACCACTAACCCCACAAAAATAGAGTATCATAAGAAGATACTTTGAAAAATTGTATGCCAACAAAATAATTTAGAGGAAATGAACAAATTCCTAAAAAACACACTAGCACACTACATTGATGAATGAAGAAAATGCTCAACCCAAAAGACCAATCACAAGGAGCAAGATAGAATATGTCATCAAAAACCTCCCAAATAAGAAGAGCCCAGGACAAGATGGCTTCACAGATAAATTCTGCCAAATATTCTGGAAAGAACTAAAACCATTCCTGCTTCAACTTTTCCAAAATATAGAAGTTGAGGGAATAATGCCTAAGTCATTCTATGATGCCAATATCACCTTAATACCAAAGCCAAAGAAAGATACCACAACAAAGGAAAACTAGAGACCAAATCCTCTAACAAATCTAGATGCTAAAATTCTCAGCAAAATACTTGCTAATCATATTCAACAACACATCAAAGGAATTATATACCATGAACAAGCGGGATTCATCCCAAGTAAGCAGCAATGGTGAAACAAACAAAAAAAATCAATGTAATATACCACATAAACAGATTGAAAGAAATAAAACACATGATCATCTCTATAGATGCAGGAAAAGCGTTTGACAAAATATGGCACCCTTTCTTGATAAAATCACTTCAAAATATAGGAATAGAAGGAAACTTCCTCAACATGATAAAAAAATATGTTTAAAAACCAACAAGTAACATAGTATTCAATAATGAAATCCCAAAAGCTTTCTCTCTAAGTTCAGGAACAAGACAAGGATGCCAACTTTTCCTGCTCTTATTTAACATTGTGTTAGAAACACTTGTTTGGACACTTAGACAAGAAAAAGATATAAAAGTCACCCAAATTTTAAAGGAAGTAATGTAAATTTCGCTATTTGCAGATAACATAATCCTATACATAGAAAGCTATGAGAAATCAACAACAAATCTTCTAGAATTTATAATTATTTGGTAAATTGGCAGGTTAAAAGATTAATGTGCAAAAATCAGTAGCATTTCTGTACACCAATAATTAGCAATCTGAGTAGGAAATCAAGAAAAATGCACTTTTACAATAACAACTAAAAAATCAAATACCAAGGACTAAATTTAATTAAATATGTAAATGACTTGTACACAGAAAACTACACAACACTGTTAAAGGAAATCAAAGAAAACCTAAATTAATAGAAAAATATTCCCTGTCGATGGATAGAAAGACTAAACATGATCAAGATGACTATTCTATCCTAACTGATTTACAGATTTAATAAAATCAGAATAAAAATTACTACAGAATTTTTTACTGAATTGGAAAAGCTAACTATGAAATTTATTTGGAAGGACAATGGACACCAAAGAAGCAAAGATATGTTGAAAAGGAAAAATAAAATTAGAGGAATCACAGTATCTGATTTTAAAATTTACTACAAAGCTGCAATGGTCAAAACTGCATGGTATTGTCACAAGAATAGACATACTGACCAATAGAACCTAACTGAGAGTTCTGATATAGATCCTTACATACAGGCAAATGATATTTCACAAGGTCACTAAGCCCATGCAAGTAGGAGAGAATGGCATCGTCAATGAATGGTGCATGGAGAACTGGACATCCATATCCAAAAGAATGAGAGAGGAACACCATCTCACACCTTTTACAAAAAATAACAAGATGGATCAAAGATCTAAATATCAGATAAAACCATAAAGATCTTGAAAGGAAATGTAGGGAAGCATCTACAGGATCTTGTATTAGGAAATGGCTTTGTGAACTTTACAACCAAAGCAATGAAAAAACAAAAAGATAAATGGGACCTCCTCAAAGTTGAAAACTTTGCACCTCAAAGGAGTTTCTCAAGAAAGTAAAAAGGCAGCCTACTCAATGGGAGAAAATATTTGGTAACCATAAAACTTATAGAGGGCTATATCCAGCATATATAAAGGAATCCTACACCTCAAAAATAAAAAGACAAGCAACCCATTTAAAAAATGGGCAAGTGATTTGAATAGACACTTCTTCAAAGAAGAAATATCAATTTATAAAAAGCACATGAAAAGTTGCTCAACATCACTACCTATTAGGGAAATGCAAGTCAAGACTACAATGAGATGTTATCTTACACCCATTAGACTGGTGGCTATTAAAAAACCAGAGAACTATAACTGTTGGAGAGGATGTGGAAGAATGGGAACACTTATCCAAAGTTTTTGGGAATGTAGAATTATGCAGTCATTGTGGAGGACAGTTTGGCATTTCCTCAGGAAGCTTACTATAGAACTGACATATGATCCAGCAATCCCACTGCTGAGTATTTACCCAGAAGAATTGAAAGCAAGTACACATTCAGATATATGTACACCAATGTTCATAGAGGATTATTCACTATTGCCAAAAGTTGGAAAGAACCCAAATATCCATCAACAGATGAATGGATAAACAAATTGTGGTATATACATAAAATGGAATATTACTCAGCTGTAAGAAGTAATGTAGCATTAACAGATGGGATAACATCAATATCTCTTGATGACCTTATGTTGAGTGAAGCAAGCAAGGCACTGAAGGACAAATACTACATGATTTCATTGATATGAATTAAGCAAATTGAGCAGACTCACAAAGCTAGTGTCTGGGAGATAGGCTTACTGGAGCAGAAACGGAGAATTAGGTTGTGAGCCAATGCTCATATCTACAAAATCTACAAGGTTGAAGTGTGTAGTTGTGCAGTAGACCTGCATGACTAGTGGTGCAGTGATCCTATTGGGTTGAGCAGTGCTGGTTTGTGAGAGGGGAGTGTGCAGAGCTTGAGTTGGGCTGTCTATGGAACTGGAGGATGGTTGTGGGAGGGAGCTGGTGAACTTTGGGGATTTGTGGTATGTGGTTGAATCTCAATAATGGGAATGTATCTTCAGCTGATATGGTTGGGGAAGGTTATCGGTTTAGGGTGTTGGATGTTAGGGAAATTTGAAACAGGGTGCACCTGAGGCAAGCCTCTAGGGAGTATGTGAGTGTTCATCTTGTCATAGTAGTTTGGATCATTGGGTGGAAACCCACATAATGAACTGGAAGCTGTGGGACTCCCTTCCTGGAACTCCTACTATTTTCTCAAATAGAGGGGTGGGAGTCCCTTGAGAGCATATTTTGTGCCTAATAGGAGAGAATAGACCAGTATGTCAAACCCTCAATTTTGTTGTAAGTAATTATGAATCTTTTTCTATGAGGAGTGAAGCTTGATAGTTTGCCATGGTACTAAGGAAAGTGGGACGGAGGGATAGAATAGATGCAACAGGGGCATTTGTGGGGCAATGGAATTATAATAAATGATCTTTCAATGATGAATGCAGTCCATTTTAAATTTCAACAAAATTTATAAAAGTGTATGGTCCAAAATGTAAACCATAATGTAAATCATTGAGGATAGTTAGTAATGATGTTTTGATATTTGTACATCAATTGTAATAAATATACCATCCACATGTAAAATCTTATTTATACGGGAAAGTGGAAAAGGAGAAGAACGTTGGATATAGGGGAATCCCCTATATTCTATATGTGTCTTTTCTGAAAAATTAAAGCTTCTTTGAAGATAAAATGAAAAAATTAAAACATGGTGGAATAAAAGGAA
>JAQZBX010068772.1:0-15696 GCA_029593785.1 Cabassous unicinctus | reverse complement strand
TACTACTTTTTCCCATTGTTAAAACAGCCTTTCTTGCATGTAGATTAGAGCTTTGCAAACTGTGAGTAGTGACTTAGTGGTTCATATGATCAATTTAGGAGGTCATGACCAGCAATTAAAAAAAAAAAAAGAAATCAAGTACAAGAGAAGAGAAAAATGTCAGAACATCACAGATCATCTCAGGCAGTCAGTAAGTATTGTTTCAGGAAACTCTTTTTCTGAGTGTGTGTGCATCCTGGGTTGTGATATAAAATGACTTTCTCACAGTTCAAAAAGTTTGAAAGCCATTGTGGTTGACAGCAATGCTTTGAGTTTAATGGTTTTGTTTTGTTTTTCCAAGTCCTTATTTGGAAACATCAGACTTCATATTTTTGTTGTTGTTGTGGCACATTTTATCAATTTGTATGTGTGTGTGGTGAGGGAGGAGATCCCAACGTCTAAAAAAAAAAAAAGACAAAAACAAAAACAAAAAAAACCTTTCCCAAGTCCGTCTCCCATTCCTCTCTCCAGGGACCTAAATGGTTAAGACCACTGAGCTCCCAGATTGCTGGAAAAGAGAATCCTAGAGAGGTCTGATTTGGAGACCAGGCAACTTCCTGTTCCGATTTGCCCCACTCCCACCCTCAGCTCCCCAGGCTGTGGGTGCCCAGCCCAGATCTGTGGGAGCCCTTTCAGTCCAGCTGCCTCCACTTGTTGACAGCATAGGTGGGGCAGCGAGCACCAAGGGGCTCACGCTTGCTGCCCCCAGCCTCCTCCTACATGCGGGGGACAGCCCCTAGCAGACCCTTGACAGCTGAGGTGGGGGTCAGTAGGGTTGACCGAGAAGCCAGACCCAGGCTATCGGGAAAGTCACATGTCCTGCCAGGGGCCCCCTCTCTGAACAAGTCACATCATAAATCATTTTCCATTTGCTGCCTGGAGCCCTCACTAGACATTTTATCTGCATGGCCTCTTCAAACCTGTACCACAGCTACGTGTGTGTGTGTGTGTGTGTGCGCATGCACGTGTGGAGTAGGGGGTGAGAGGGTGCCAGTGCTGCCTCATTTTACAGAAAGAGAAACTGAGCCCCAGAGCAGGGAGGTCTCTTGATCAGGTTCACACAACTAGAAAGCCAATCTCATGGCCAGAATCTGGACACTGGAGAGTTCAAGCTGCCAACTGCTGTGCCCAACTCCCTCTCCAGGCTTCACAACCACCCTGGGCTGGTAATGTCACTCACAATAGTGGTATTGTGGCTAACCCTGGAGGGGCACCTACTATGAGCCAATCACTGCTCCACGCACTGTAGATGCATTGTCTTCAGAGGCTGTGTCTATTGTGATGCCCATTTTAGAGAGCAGGAGACTGAGGCATGAGCCGGCACTATTACACTGGGAGAACTGAGAGGGAGCAAAGTTGGGTTAGGTCCCTTGCACGGAGGGCTTTGAGCTGCTGGATCTCAAGTCCTCCGAGCACCTACTGTGTGCCAGGCCTTGTGTTCACAGGGGCGACTGCTGTGACTGCACCAGGCTCACAAATGTGAAATATTCAGAGAGGAAGGAAAGCAAGGTGGTGTGATGGTGACAGGGCGGGGCTCACTCAGTTGGTCAGGGAGGGTCGCGCTGAGCAGGGGCGTGTGGCTGAGACCTGAGACCTGAGAAGGAGCCGGCCTGGCCAAGTTCTTGGGGCAGGGATTCCAAGTAGGCGCACAGCACTAAGGCTCTGAGGTGGAACAGTGTGGTGTGTTTGAGGAACAGAATAGAGGAAGTGAGGGTGAGCGAGTGAGGAAGAGGGAGGGGGCCCAAAGGAGGCTTTGGAATTGGGGAGGGTCTCCAGGCCGCCCAGCAGCCTCGGGAGTGGAGGGAGGGCTGTGAGGTGTGCCCCCTCCACAGGGTCCAGGATCAGCCCCACTTGCAGATTCTCTTTTGCTCCTTCTCCTCTCCAGTGACTTCTTTACCCTCCACTTCCCCTTCAAGGTCTACAGTCCAACTCCAGCTCCCCCATGAGCTCAGGGCTCCTGGGCCCCTTCTGAGCAGGGACATGGGGGTGTCTGGGAGCCGTCCCCTCCTCCACCCATTTGTATACTTAGCCGTGTAGTTGGCCACTCATCCATCAACTGCTGATTTGCCCCTGAGGTCCCTCTGCCTGGAATGCTGTTCCCTCAGCTCACCCAGTCTTGTCCTCTCATCCTTCAGGGCTCTGATCCAAAGTGGCTTCCTCCAAGAAGCCCTCCCTGACCACCCCAGTAAGGCTGCCCCTTTGCCTTGTTTCATTTTCTTCATATCACTCTCTAAAAATATCTTTCACCACTACTTCTTTACTTGATTATGGTCTGTTTCCCTTCATTAAAATGTGATTCTGGTTGCAGGGATAGTATCTGTTTTGTTCCGAGCAGTAATTCCAGGACCCAACATAGACAATAGGCTCAAAACCTACTTGTTGAGTGAGGGAGTGAATGAATGAATGAATGAATGAGGCACAAGTTTTTGGCGGAGGGGGTGCAGGAGCGCTAGTCCAGGTATTGGGATGACTGAGATACACAGTCCCATAAAAGGGAGAGCAGGTGGCAGAGGGAGTGACAGCCTGGAGGTCAGGGAGGCCTCCTGGAGGAGGTGACATTTCAGCTAACAATCCCACCCCTCCATTATCCTCTGACTTCATCTCATACTACACTCCTCACTCTGGTCCAGCCTCCCTGACCTCGTTGCAGTTCCTCAAACACACAGGCATGCTCCCGCCACAGGGCCTTTGCACTCACTCTCCCCTCTGTCTGAAGTGCTCTTCCCTCAGATATCCACGTGGCTCCCCTCCTCAGATCTCTGCTCAAATGTCACCTCCTGATTCCCTATTTGAAATTGTAACCCCTGCCCACTGCAGCCACTTCTAGCCTCCTTCGTTCAGTGCTAACACGTATCACTGGCTAACTTCTTCTATGTTTTACATATTTGTTTACAGGTTCTCTGTCTCCCAGGCTAGAGAGTCAGATCCATGAAGGCAGGGTCTTGCTCACGCTCTGTCCCCAGTGCCTCTAACAGGGTCTGGCACATAGTGGGTCAATATATTTTTGTGGAATGAATGACTGGGGGACCACTGGACCCCTGATCTGAGATCTAGACTGGAATGATGAAAAGTCATGGGAAGAGTGTTCTAGGCAGGGGGGACAGCACACACAAAGGCCAAGATGAGACTCAGAGTTTGGTGGGTTTAGGAAAGAGAAAGGAGCTTGTGTGTCCTCATGAATTCAACTCAGAAGAAATGAAGCTGGAGAGGGGTAGTTGGGGTGACATGGAAGCTCAGCTGGCAGAAGGGTGGACCATGAGTCTACCCAACTGGAAGGAAAGGAAGAATCACCATTAGGTCAGAAGCCCCCAGGAGCTAGTACAGAGGGTGAGATCTTCTCCAAGAACACAGATGTTCCTCTTTCTGAGATCCCCCCCCAAAAAAAATCCAGCTTCTGCAGATCCCAGAGATCCCAAACCCCATCCCATCCGTGACCAGCCCCAATTCCTCTCTTCCCTGTACAAAAGCTGCTCCTCATATCAAGAGGTGGAGCCTAATTCCCTTCCTCTTGGATCTGGGTCAACTGCAGTGACTTACCTTGATCAACATTGTGGTGGAAGGAACCTTCTGAGACTTCCAAGGCTGAGTCATGAGAAGTTTTGCAGCTTCTATCTTGGAGCACTCACTCTGGGGAAGCTAGCTGCCATGCAAGAAGTTGATTAGCCTGGGACCACCATGCTATGAGGAAGCCCAAGCTTGCCATGAGGCGAGGAGGCAGGAGGAGCCATGCCCACCCAGCCGCAGCTGGGCAAGCATCTCAGTCCAGGCGTTAGACCTGGTTGTAAAGAAGCCATCGTGGACATTTCAGCTCCAGCAGAAGCAATGTGGAGAAGATTTGAGAAGACCACCCAACAGCCAGAATCAGGGCACCGGATGTATGGCCAGCTGGGCTGCCCCAGCCACCTCCAGCCAATCAAGCCTTCTTAGCTGAGAGGACAGAGAGAAGCCACCCCTGCCATGTCCTGTCTGAATTCCTCACACGACTGTTGTTTCATGCCACTAAATTTTGAGGTAGTCACACCATAATAGGTAACTGGGCTGCCATCACTTTTCCTAGTGTAAAAGAAAAAAACAATGAACAGAACAAAAGGACTTAACCGATGAGTAGGGTACAGGAATAAACAGTCAGAAATCACTTTATTAAAACATTTTCCAGCAGTCGGAAGAGAGCAGTAAAATAATCATACATTCAACTTTCATTTTAGAATCTTTGATTAGAAAGTATGTTTTTTTAAAAAGCTTGGCAAGTTTGCTGCTAATCCTTTACATCACCTGCTGTTTCTTTTCAACCATCATTGATTCTCCCACTAACCACTGTTTTATGACTTCTTCATTCACCTAAATAGTGTGGCAGCCCTTGACACGAACTTAAGCCAAAAGGCATTAATGGGTATGACGAGGGAAAAACTAACAAGTTTTGCTGACACATAGCGCCTACTTATCTCTTGGACAGTGACTGCTTGGAGACAGTAGACTCAAGCCAAAAGAAGTATTTCCTTTGGGACTTTTCCTTAGTAAGCTATCGAGCAGTTTACTGTGTTAAAGGAGACACGTGTATTTCTGCCCTTATGTGTTATTTCTAAAGAGGGGTTTATATGCTTCTCTTCCAGCCTGGTATAAAGAGGAAAGCAACTCCTATTTATTTTTCCTTGCTTTTATATATAGTTATATTGCACCCCTGTGATTTCCTAAAAAAAAAAAAATGTGTGTATGTAGTTGTTTATAACTTTATAAAAGAGTCCCATGCTGCTGTAAGCTTTGGGGCTTTCTTTTCTCTCTTAGTGGCACAGCTCTATTGGGGCTGGGAATACACCCCAGGCTCCCCGTTCTAGTCGCTGGGAGTTTGCTGTTGTCAGCAGGGGCTGCTATGAAATGTTCTTGTATGTGTCTCTTGCTGTCCACTCCATTAAGTGCATGTCTACAAGTGGAATTGCAGGGTCACAGAAGACATGGATGCTGAGTTTTAGAAAGTAAGGCCAAGCTGGTTTTGAATGCTATCACACAATGTACAGTCCCACACGGAATGCCACCTGCAATCCGTGTCCTCTGCAGTGACCAGCATGGCTGAGCGTTTTTGTTTTGGTCTGTCTGGTGGGTGTAAGGGGTGGTACCTCGCTGTGATAAGGGTTAGACTTCTCGGCTGAACGACAACTGCGGTGCAGGTGTGGAGATGGCTGTCCATGAGCGAACGGGGTAGGTTGGCCCCTGGGGAGGAGACGTACTAGCCTTTGCGGTATCGAGCCCCCCTTTTCATTTTCCTTTGGAATCACCCCCCTTCCCTCAGTCTGTGTGGTTTGGACTCCATTCCCCAGCTCCACAAATGAGCACATCATCTAAGTAAGCGAGAGCCAGCTGCAGGACCTCTGCTGACACTGTTGAGAAAGAAGAGTTTTCCTTCTGCTGTGGTGACTTACCCGGCAGGCTGGACGGCTGGAGCCGCTGGGGGTCGTCTTGGCCCCTGAGAGGAGAGGACCTGCCTGAAAAGGAAATCACTTCTGAGGAAAGCAGAGATGGGAGAGGCAGAGAGACTCGGTCATGCCGAGATTGTTTAAGGGTCTGGATCCAACCGTACCCGAAGTCCGAGCTCCCCCCTGGACTCCGGCTGTTGCTCAAGCTAGTTTGAGTTTTAGTAACTTTCAACAGAAAGCTTGATCGATAAAGCCTCACAGATGTACAGGCAGCTTAGGTACTTTCCTCCTGAGAGAGGTCGGCGGGCAGGTGCTTCCCTCACTCAGGAGCCCCTCCCCTTTCCAGAAGCTCCTAGTCTAGGAAGCCTCAGTGTTTGGGGTTCAACCTGCGGCAGAAAAGCAGAGCCAAAGTGCCAGGCCAGAGGCGGGGTGGCTGCAGAAGCAGCCGCGCAACCAGCAGCAGGACCTGGGAATCTGCGCTGCTAAGAAGCAAATCCATCTTCTTCCACTCCCCTTTTGGGGCAGAACTCTGATTTTACTTGCTTGTTCAGGAAAAGTACCCTCAAGCCCTGAGCCAGTCAAAATTCTTCAGTGTCCTAGTTAATAACTGATTCTGGAAGGAGCTGTGATGCACTTCTGGCCAAGATGTGAGGGATTCTGCCAGGGGGTGGTTGGCAAGAGGCTCCTGGGAGAACATGTATTTGCTCTTAAAAAATGGCATAGGAGGAGGAAGCTTCCCTTTTCTGCCTCCCACACAAAGTGTGGCAGTGTGAGGGGGAGTTAATTGAAATGAAACTAGATTCTCCCAACTCTTTCTCTAAAGCAGAATTACGAAGAGTCATGTGTTTTGTTTTCCCTCCATCCAGGTGGGAGAAGCAGGGGTGATAATGACGTTCTTCTGATTGAACAAAGGAAATGCTCACAAATATTTATTCTCTCAGAATTCATATGCCAATCTAAGTATTATTCCTAGGGCATAAATTATTCAGTAAGACAGCTGTTTTAGTTTGCAAGCTGCCAAAAGCATTATCCCAGAAATGGGTTGGCTTTTACAATGGGGATTTATTAGGTTGCAGTCTTACAGTTCTGAGGCTGTGAAAGTGTCCAAATCAAGGCATCAGGCACTGGTCTCTCCCTAAACACCAGCTGCCGGCAATCCTGCACTCCTCTGCCAAATGGGAAGGCACATGGCGGCATCTACCTTCTCCTCTGGGTCTTATGGCTTTGTTACCTGGTTTCTGTGGCTTCTTCTCGCAGCTTCCGTGGGTTTCTTTCTGTCTCTCTCTCTGTATTCATCTCATTTATAAAGGACTCCAGTAAGAGGATTAAGATCCACCCTGGGTCATGCCCCAATGAAGTAACCTAATCAACAGGTCCTACCTACACCCATCGGAATGGATTAGCTCTAAAGACATGATCTTTTCTGGGATCCATAAAAGCCTCAAACTACCACAACAACCAATCAGAATTACAGGTTTTGCAAGGTTAAAATTTCCTTTGACAAAACACAGCAATGATCTCTGAAGTCTCTGTGGCCTACAAAGAACATTTGCAAGGACAGTTTTATGATGCTGAAGAATGCCCATTTTTCTGCAGCTGCAAAGACAGAGAGAATTTTTCTCCTTATCTTTCTGCAATTTGTTTCACCAGCATTTAGAAAAGCCTGTAATCCTCAATGGCAAAGCTGGAATTCCGTTAGTTAGCACCAACAGCAAAATCAGAAAGGTGAAATATTTACAATGTAAAAAGGAAAGGGGGAGAGTAGGTTTTTAGCAAAAGAAAGTATAGGGTTGTAATGTTTCCCATCTATAAAAAGTGATGCCTGGAACTGTGGCAGCCATATTGCTACCATGAGGGACAATGCTGCCAACATGCCAAAGATTCTGGGTCTATGAAGACACCATTCAGTTGCTGTATTAATCACCATTGGACCTTCCTACCTTGTTTTGTAAAATAATAAAGGGCCTTATTTTTAATGACATTTGGAATTTGGTCTTCCCTTACTTGTAGCCAACAGCATCCTACATGACATACCATCCCAGAGTAAGTGATACACACAGGTGGCAGAACCACTGTTGGCACAGGGACTTAAACAGTATGGCCCATCCAGTGTTCAGGCCAGTCCTTCACCCCTAGTAGGTGGGTCCCAGCTGTCAACACCGAAAGCCCTCCTAGTCCAGTCATCATGTGCATGATGGCAAACCAAGGTTATCATAGGATTGATTAGGCTGACTACGATCCCTATATTCTACAGAAGAGGACAGCGAATATTTATTTGTTTATTTTTATTTTTGACTCTAGAAACCAACCTGTGGACAGAGCCCAGAAGATTTGATTAAGGTCTCTCCTAGAATGCACATATCAACCCTGATAATGTAACAGTACAGATGTATAAATATCAGAACTGTGGTTACCTTTGGGGGAGGCAGTGTGGGTGAGGATTGTCAGGGAAAGGTATAAGGGAGTTTTCTTGGGCAATGGAAACGTAGCAGGCGTTTGGATTACATACATATGCATTGGTCAAAACTCAGTAAATAGATGCTTAAGACGCGTGCATTTCATTGTACATGAATTTTACCTCAAATAAGAACCGCAAACATTGAACTCTAGTTAGTGATATGAACACTGAAAGGTTTGGGGTGAAGAGCACTACTTTAAAATCCTTTAGCTTACTTTTAAAATATCAAAGAAATAAAAGAAATTGGTAAATAAATAGAGGGAGAGATTGATAGGGATGTGCTAAAGCAAATACAATGGCATGTATACAGTTATAGAATCTAGGGGATGGGGATATGGGAGTTATGGTAAAATCCATTCAACTTTTCCGTAGATTTGAAATTTTTCATAGTTAAATGTTGCGGGGCGGGAATGAAATCCTATGTATAATTAGGAAATAGGGTCAGCCACTGTGGCAGATACCCAAAAGAACTGTGACTCAAACCAGGCGGAAGTCCGTATCTTTCTCAGAGACAGGTCAACCAGGGCGTGGGGGGTGGCACCGTGTCCGGCCTCAGGCCCTTTTCTCCTGCTGCTTTGCCACTGAAAGGTGATGCCCTAAGCAGCTCATGAGCTCCATGCTCACATTCCAGGCTGAGGGGCCGAAGGTAAGAAGACGACATGGGGATCCCATTATTGGAAGCTACAGGGTAAGTAATAGGAAAACCAAAAACCCTAAAATGATGACAATAATGATAATAGCAATAGCAGAGCCAACATGTACACACCCCTATTGTGGGCAAGGCCCTGTTCTCAGGGCTTCTCGTGAAGGAATTCCTTTGTTCCTCACAGCAACCTTACGAAGTAGGTGCTGTTATCATCCCCATTTTACAGATGTGGAAACCGAGGCCCGGGGAGGTTGCGTGGCATCAGCAGATCAGATAGGGCGCGGCGTGGATGGAATCCTCACTGTCTTAGTTTGCCAGGGCTGCTATGACAAAACCCACACAATGGATTGACTTAGACAACAGGGATTTTTTTGTCTCACGGTTTTGGGGGCTAGAAGTCCAACATGGAGCTATCGCCAGGCCATGCTTTCTCCTGGAGTCTGCAGCGTTCTGATGACGGAATCCTCTGTCACGTGGTGAGCCATCTCCTGTGTCTCCTCTGGTTTTCACTAACTGACTAATTCCACCCATTTCCTCTGCTGATCGGGACTTCAGCCCTATTGGATGGAGACCCAGCCTGATTCGATCTGGCCTCATGTTAACCGGATCTTTGAAGATCCTATTTACAAATGAGTTCACGCCCACAGGACCGGGGCTTAGGGCTTGAACTTGTCTTGTGGGGGACAAGATTGAATCTATCACCTTCCAGGACAGGACGTTCACCACGAATGGCTAACGTGGTAGGTAACGCTGACAAAGCAGAAAACAGGCGCATAAACATCTTGTTTAAGAGAAGTGAAAATTATGACCATAAAAATAACAGCGGAGGCCAGTGACGTGCTCATGCTCCTAGAGGCAGGAAGTGGTGCAGGGTCAGGAAGCGAGACCGGAAGCCATGCATCTCGGATGCACTGGACGTCTCTTTGATATGAGCGTCCACAGCCTCACTGGCAAGATCTGGGAAGAGCAGCAGAAAAATCAGAGCCAACGATTGGGGCTTGGGGCCCGCGGCGGCAGCCCAGAAATCCTGTCTGCAAGGAGGGCTCTGGTTTGGAGGCAGGCGGCCAGGCACCATCCATGTGGGCACACCAGCCAGAGCACTGTCCTGGGGGTCCGCCCCAGTCCCCAAAGCCAGGGTGGAATGACAGCAGCATCACCAACAGCAGGGGGCATTCCAGAAGCCCCAGCTCTGCACCAGGCACTGCTCTTAGGATGACATGCACACTGATTCATGTTTATCCTCCCAACAAGAGGGAGGAGATGGATGCTAGCACTATGCCCATTTCACATATGGGGTCACTGAGGCATGGAGAGGGGACTTCCTGACAGGCGATTGCATTGGGGACCCTCTGTGACCCTCCTGCCATAAAAGACCACTGCAGAGTCAGAATGAACCAAACATCAGATTCCCTCAAAGGTGGACATTTTCTCGATTCATTTCTGGTGTTCCCCCTTTGAATTTCAGCCGCAGTGACCACATCACCAGGAGAGGCTGAGCGCTTCGGGGGCAGCAGCAATGAAAATCCCCAGGCCATCGGGGCAGACTCAGCTGGGAGGAGCCACTGTGGTGATCATTTTTAACTGGTGTGGTGTATTCCTCTCCTACATCTGTAAAATGGGAGTAATTATAATGTATAATACATAATTATATATAATCGTATAATATAATAAGTATCAACTGCAATGGTGTGTTTCCATATGTGGAGAACTTAGGGGACATGTGAACCCTCCCTAACTTTACCTGTTGTTTGCTTTATTACTGCTTTGGCAAAAATAAAGAGATACCCAAAGGAAGAGAGATGGAAGGAAAGAAGAGGGAAGGAAGAAAGAAAGGAAAAAGAGAGAGGAAAGAAAACACTTTTTTCATGTCAAAAAAGAGAAAGGAAGAGGGCAAGGAGGAAGGGGTGGGGGGCGGGAAAGAAGAGGAAAGCATGAAGCAGACAGAAAGTTTCAGAAGAGTCTCACAAACAATTGAAAAAGTGCTTTGTCATTAAAGGAGTGAGTGGCATGGTACGAACTGTGCAGCCAAGGCAGTTTGCTGGGTGAGGGAGGCCTGAATTCCATTCCCAGCCCTGCCACATGCTGGCTGTGAATGAGGCTGTGGGCAGGTGATACCACCTATCCTTGCCTCGGTTTCCCCACTGCAAAATGGAACAGTTATCCCACAGGTTGACATGAGAACCTGAGGAGTCCACGCAGACGAGCATGCTTGCTGTCTTGGAGAAAGGGCAGGTGCTGCCTGGTTTCTGCTCCCGCGATGTCATTCTATTTATCCAGCTCTCACTTGGCAGACAGAGCAAATGGCTATAAATAGCATGTCTTGGTTGCTCATAAATACATTAAATATGACTGGCCTCTTGCCCAGGCTTCCCGTCAGCGTGGTGGGTGAGATGGTTTTGCAGAAGTTGAACAGGTGTCAAGGTCAGAGTCACGTGGAGGTGCGTGAGGCAAGGCTCAAAAGGGACCCCCGCTGCCCTGTGATGCCAGGTGTCTCCTGCCGCCCCCATGGCACAGGCTCCCAGCAGCCACCCGGGCTCTGGCAAGCCCTGCATGGTGACTCAGGAGCCGGCCGCTGGCCCGTTTGCCTGGACTCATCCCCCTGCATTGGGTCAGCTCCTTACAAGTGAGTGCTGTGAAGGCTGTGTCAGGCAGCAGGTGGCGGGGAGAGGAAGGGGATGGGGACACACGGCCAGTGAGAGCACTGGGATGTCCTCGGGGCCTCCTCCACTCCTACTTCACAAAGTTCTCAGGGTCTGACCTCACCCTGGCTCAGCAGTGAGCCCAAGACCAGGCCTGGGACTCTTGAGGGACAGGTGCAGATTCTAGACCCCACTACCTCAGCTCAAGTCCCAGGTGTGACTCTTGGTTCCTCAATTTCCCCATCTGTGAAATGGAGATAATAACAGTACCTACCTCATGGTGCTTCTGGAAGGATTCAGTAAATTATTATATGTGAAGCACTCAGAACAGTACTGGGTGCAGAGTATCTGCTCCGAATAAGGATTTACTATTATTAAAAAAAAATTTTTTTTTTAACTATGAAGTAGTGAAGAGCAAGGGCTCTGGAGCCAACCTGGTTGGGTTCCACCCCTAGCCCCACCACTTACTACTTATGTAAACTTGGACACAAATCTTAAACCTCTCAAAGCCTCAGTTTCCTCATCTGTAAAATGGGGATGTTGATTATTTATCCCTCATAGGGTGCTGTGAGTGTTAAATAAGTTAACACCTGCCAAGGACTCAGAACAGTGCCGGAGACATGCAAGCACTCGCTGTTGCTGTTATGGTTGTCGTGAAAGGTGTGTTCTCTTTCCGTCAAGGTTGCTAAGCGACTGTGATGTAAGGACATCTCATCTCCTCTTGGGAAGGATCTGCTCAAGAATTAAGGCACTGCAGAAGAAAGTAGAGTAGAGAGATAGAGGGAGACAACATTGGAGAGCATCGTAGAGGCACCTGGATCTAACTGTTCCTGAGGCAGACTCTACCCCTGGACTTATCAATTACAAGAGCCAATAAATTCCTTCTTAGCTTAAACTACTTGGTTTGGATTTGTTACTTGCAGCCAAATGTATTCCAACTAACACAGAAGGCTATTGGGAGCTCAAATAACAGGGAAGATGTGTGAGGAAGTAGGGGAAGCTAAGGAGAACACCAGAGATGATTCAGCTTATTCATCCGCCGTGTCCATTGTGGGTCGGCTATAGCTCTGCTCCACGTCTTCTCACTCCTCGACCCAGGCTGGCAGAGCAGCCTCCATCTCAGGTATTGCGGGTACTGCACAGACAGAAAGAGAGCTCTAGAGTGTCTTGCTCTGGCAAGTAAGTGGTCTTGCCTGAAAGTGATGCATATCAACTTCTGTCCACATCTCATTGGCCAGACTAGATGACCTCACCCAACCACAAGGAGGCCAGGAAGCACCATAACCTATGCCTGGAAGAGGGAGGGCCAGGGCGATGTGGTGGAATGTACTAATGACCATTCTGCATAAGATATATGTGGTCAGGGAGGGCTTCCAGGAGGCAACAATGTTTGAACTGAGACCTGAACAATGAAAGGAGCTAACCAAGCGAAAGGAAGAGTTTCCTAGGTGAGGAGGGTAATTAATGAGTGGGAGGGACTTAAAATCAGAGCTTGGGTAGGGGGAGGAGGGGTGGTGACCAAGAAAGGGCAGGAGGGGGTGGTGGCGGGTCAGTGCAGGCCTTGTAGGCCACAGAAGAGAAGTTGATCAGATTCTAGGAACAATGAATGACCATTGTTTTAGTTTGCCAAAGGGCTGCCTGTGCAAAGTACCAGAAATCTGTTGGCTTTTATAATGGGGATTTATTTGCGGTAAAAGCTTACAGTTTCAAGGCCATGAGAAGTCCAAACCTAGGCACCATCAGTGATGCTTTCTCACCAAAGGCAGCTACTGTTTGTTTTTAATCCTGTTGTGCTGCCACGTGGTGAAGCAAGATGGCTGCCGACCTCCACCCAGGTTTCAAGCTTCCCCTCGGGGCTCAGCCTTTCCTCCTGAGCTGCTCCACGGGCCCAGCCTCATGGGGCTTTGTGCTTAAGTGATCCTGTAGTCCCCTCTCTCCTGGCATAGGGCTTGTTTCTTTCTGGGCCTCCTATATCAGTCTCAGCTGTTCCACTCTCGTCCCAAGTTCAGCTGTGAACTACCAGGCAAATGGCTCATGTCTCTGGGGCCTCAGCTATTTGAGCCTCTCCTTTCTGTCACATAGCAGGGTCAAAAATGGCAGAGCTCTCCCTTCCTGTGTCTGTCTGAGTGTCTGTTTATATCAGACCCAGCAAGCGGGCAGAGAATCAACCTGAATTATGCCATGCCTCACTGTCATAGTACATTTAAAAGCCCTAAAGCAATCTCATCAAGACTAATCGAAGTCCCCTCAACTGAATTCAATGCAATCAAAGTGTACCGCACCCAGAGGAATAGATTAGCTTACAAACATAATCTTTTTCTTTCGGGGATTCATAAAATAATCTCAAACTGCCCTAGCCATTGATGGGGTTTTAAACAAATGTAGGGTCTTCTTGGGTTTGCTTGAGGATTTAGGAAGAACATGGCCAAAACCCCATGTGAAGGCTGGCAGGCTGTGCCGCAAACTGTTAAAGGATGGGGACCAGCTGAACCTCTTTATTTAAATAAAGACTCTGGCAGACTGAAAGCCTTATTTTTACCTAAATGTGAGAAAAGAGGTAGGTGCCAATGATCCTTCCATGTCTGAATAAAGAAATGACAAGTACACAAAAGTTTTAGGAATTAGGAGATGTTGATTTAAATATTACTGTGAGGTTAACAAAGTATTGCAACAAGGGGTCAGAATTACAGATATTTTGGGGGGTTAAAGTTGCCTTCAGAGGGCATGGCTCCAATCTCTGAAAACTGGACTGTGGCAGTAGCTGGCTAGGGGCTCAGCAATTCCACAGGAGACCATGTTTTCCAGCCTCCTTTGCAGTTAGGTGTGGGCCGTGTGACTGAGTCCTGGCCAATGAAATGTGGACAAAACAACTGTTAGGCCCAGCCCTAACACCCATCCCTGATTCCATGTTCTGTCCCTTCACTCTGTGGTGAGCTTGGACACAATACTCCCGATGGCAGTTTGAGAACCTCTGAGTCACCGCTTGGAAAAAAGTCACCTGAGCTGCAACCACTTATGCTGTGAGCAGGAAATAAACTTTTTGTTTTAAGCAGCCGAATTTCTGCGGCTTGTTATTGCAGCAGAGTCTATTCTATCCCAACTAATACAGAATAGTTTACGGGACTCCTCTGATAGAAATAACATTTGAAAATACGGCTTCATGATTCAGAGAGTGTCTGTATTCAGGGTTGCTGCGTGCAGTTGTGCAGGTTGAGCACTATGCAAAATGTCCAGCCAATGGGTAAACAGGGGCCCAGTCCTTGCTCTACTCACCAAGCCAGTAAGCTTCATCCATATGGAGGGAGCCTTTTTAAAATTACACTAAGGTGACATATAGGCTGGTGGCCATCTTGTCTGCATTTCTGCAGGTTCAAGAGAAAAGGAAATCTTTTCTCCCCTTTTCTTTCTCTAACAGATAGAAGGGGCTACAGCAAGGCCAAGTGCTTGAATTGCATTTATTAGCAATTATTTCTTTAGAAAGTAGGCCTGAGAAGTTAAAAAAAATTATAATATGGAAAGAAAAGGGAAAGAATAGGATGGTTAAAAATGGAATGTGGGGCATATCATGTCTTTAAGCTACATTGCACTCTGTGAAGGGGGTGGGAGTAGTGAGGGCTGCTTTACCGCTTCTGCTGAAAGCTTCTCATTGTCCAGTAGCTGCATGGAAAGAGGCTGTTACTCCCTGCCCCAACATGGGAGTGTCCCACCCTTACTTGTAAGTGACTTTACCTTGTGAGAATCACCATTTTAAATGGCTATCAGATCATATCCCTCTACTGCCCAAAAACACTTCCATGGCTCCCATCCCACTCTGGATAAAGTCCAAAGCCCTTACTCTGGCCCTGGCAACCTCCTTGATAAGTCACGACTGCCTCCCTACCCCAGTGAGCTCCATCTACCAAGCATACACTGACCTGAAAGTCTTTACAATACTGCCTCTGCCTGGAACCGCTTTGTGGGAGGGTGAATTATGGACCCCCAGAGATGTCCACTCCTAATGCCTGGAACCTGTGCACATGTCACTGTCCATGTCAAAAGGAACTTTGCAGGTACAGTTGACTTAGGATCCTGAGCTGGGGAGAGTATCCTGGACTATCCAGTTGAGGCCAATGATATCAGAAAGGTCCTTACAAGAGGGAGGCAGGAGGCTAGAGAAACAGAGGCCCTGTGGCCCTGGAAGCAGAGGTTAGAGAGCCAGAGAGAGATGTAAAGATACTACACGCTGTGGCTTTGAAGGTGGAAGGGGACCACAAACCGAGGAATGAAGGCATCTCTAGAAGCTGGAAAAGGCATTCTCGCCTAGAGCCTCCAGGGAAATTCAGTCCTGCCAACACCTTGATTTTAGCCAAATAAGATCCATTTCAGATTTCTAACCTCCAGTACTGTAAAATAATAAATGTGTATTGTTTTAAAAGCCACTAAGTCTGTGGCAATTAGTTACAGTAGCATAGGAAACTAACACAACCTTCCTCCAGAACTCTGCTTGTGCAACTCTTTTTTTTTTTT
>JAQZBX010068771.1:0-15698 GCA_029593785.1 Cabassous unicinctus | reverse complement strand
AGACCACAGTTCACATCACAGGCCACACTCTCTCCCACCCAGTTCTGCATGGTATATTCTGATGGAAAATGGCCTACATTCGTCGCTGCTTCGCCACTCAGGACAACCCCCAAAGTCTGAAAAAAGCCCGAGCATTTCAACTGCCCCTCCTCACCCTGCCCCAAAAATGTCCAGTGGCCACCGGCTCCACCTCACTGTTACAATTTCTTCCATTGCCTGAATCACACCTAAATGGATATCACCCCACACTGAGGGACCCCTAAGGGCTCTGGTGACACTCAGCTCCTATACAAGTAGGGATAGCCCCAGAGAATGATGCCTAATTAGTGGGCTCTTCATTGGCATCTGTGTTCCTGAGAGTGACAGAGTTGGACTCAAACAAGTCATTCCTGCACATGGTCCATCAGTCCCTTCTACTCAAACAAATATAAAATATTTATAACTAACAGCAACGCTAGTGCTGCAAGGCAAATCTTGAAGGAACTTCTAAAGCAGTACTGAGAGGGAAATTTCAAGCCTTACTGTTAATGCTAAGTAAAACAAAATGGCCACCTGCTTTAGACATTCCCAAATTAGAGATCTCTCTTTGAGAAGGGGTTTTCCAGAAGTCTAAAACAACTGACCTGCAGGGGTTTTCCAAGAAAATGGAACATACCCTACAGGGGTTGCTGATAAGCAACACCTGGTGAGAAAACTAGTTTCAGTAATTTATCACAATTTACAGCATACCATACTAATCACTGTATATCTGTACCCCACTTTGTAAGACTCCCTCATAAAATGGAAACAATGTCAGGCAATCAGAACATTTCCTCACTTGCTTCTGCATTTGCCCAATATGAGTTTCCCCTTTCTACACCCTCCACAGAGCTGCCTTCTGCTTTCTGAATGGGATGCTGCCTGATTCCTGAATGGCTTAATAAAGTTGTAAGATCCTAAATTACATGAAAAAAATATATCACTATGTACATGTATTTTAAAAAACACAAAGCAAGAAAACTGGAAAATAAATGAATCACATGTCCAACTCAGGAAGCTAGAAAAACAACAGAGTAAGCCCAAAGAAAGGAAAAAGGAAGCAATAACAAAGATAAAAGTAAAAATGTATGAAATGGATAACCAAAACAGTAGCTGAAATTGAACAATGCAGAAGACAATTCTTTGAAATGACTAATGCTATGATTAATCTAGAACAAATTATCAAGAGAAAAGAAAGAAGCTACAAAAATAATAGTAATAAATAAATAACAAAATCACTGAACAAAATCTTCACTGTCCCCCAAAAAGGCAGCAGGACTAGATGAGTTTGCACTTCAGTTTTGCCAGACCTTTAATGAAGAGATAGCCTCTATATTATACACATCATTTCTAAGAATAATAAAAGAGGGAAAGTTTGTCCACTCATTTTCTAAAGTTATTATAATCTGGTTACTAAAACTTAACAAGGAGAACACAAGGGAAGGAAATCAGACCAACTTGTGCTTAGAAATGGCAGGTGGATCACATGCATTGAACTCCTAACCCTCCCCAATTCCCACTAAAATGTGATGAAAGCCATTTTTAAAAGCTATTAACCCACAAAAGTAAAGGGGACAGGAAAAGGCATAGACAAAAGAGCCTAAGTGATACAGTTCTTGGGTATCAACTTGACATGAACTCAGTTGTCCTGTAAAAGTCCCTGATAGCATCTGTCAACTGAGTTACCTGCTCAAAAGAAAGCACCAGGCAAAAAAGTTTACACACCTAGTGGTTGAGGGCCCTGGGACTTTGCCCATCTATGCACAGCTCAGGGGCCAACCTGACCCTCAGCACCAGCCCCTTCAGAAAAATAAAAAATTTATTCCCTGGCAAAATGGAAACTGAGAGAATATGGGCTTCCTAAGAAGGGAACAAGAAAAACAGGTACAATTCAACTTCAGTTTATTCCTCTGATTTTAATCTAACTCAGAAACAACAAAGTCAAATCCACAATGTATCCTTTGCCATCTGAATTGAAAATTTTAAAGACTCCTTACCTCTTCCTCATTTTATCTTTCACTTACTCCCTGTCTCTCCAACTTTCCCTCTCCCAAGCTAGATGCCACATTCCTTATTTAAATTCTCTTCCTTTCATTAGAGTAAAATGTGATGCACTGAAATTTGTTTTTATGGCAACTTGAGTTACATGGAAGAAAACTGCCAGGTAGGCACATAATTAGGGCGTGTCTCAGACTGTGTGCTACTGTGAGTCAAGGAAAATGTCTGGCACATAGTAAGGATATAATAAAAGATTCTTTAATAAGTGAATGCTTGGAATGCTTGAATGAATGAATTAGTGGGTGTTAATATCTACTTACACTATAAATGCACAAAACTCAGTACTGCAGATTGAACTATTTGAAACTGCCATGGTGATTTTTGGAGGGCCCTTGGATTTGTGTGTGTGTGTGTGTGTGTGTGTGTGTGTGTGTGTGTATGTGTTTACTGGCATATATGAGTGAAATTGAAAAAAATGAATAAGATCCTGTGATATGCACTCCCTACTGCCTTAAGGCAGTAAGAAACAAGCAAAGGATAAGTGTTCAATAATGTTCCTTTCTTAGGGAACAACAAGCATTCTTAGATGCCTTCTTAACAGTCAGTCCTTGCCAAAAGAGCTCTTACTCTATTTGGGCATCATGTCAATGTTTTCAAGGCGCCTCCCATATCCTAGGGTTTGCGTTTTGACAAGAAGAGTCATGTGATCCTTGGCTGGCCAATGGACACACAGGGAAACAGGGAAGTCTGAAAGGTTTCTGGGACATGGCCCTTCCTGCTTCTTTCCTGGGCATTTTTGAATAAGGAAATAAAGCTAGAAAGAAATAAAGGAAATAAAACTTCAGCAACCCATCTTGTGTCCACAAGAAGAATGCCAAGGTAACGAGTAAAATGGGTGCAGAACTGACTTTGTTGAGCTGCTGGATTAATCAATGCCTGAAATCTCTTGATTTCTAGTTAGATGAATTAAAAAAAAAACTTTTCAAAGTCAGTTTATTCAGTTATTCTATTTTGTTGCTGTTTTTGTTGGGTGTGTTTACAACAGAAAAATATTCTGATATATGAAACAGAAACTACTCTAAACTAGCCCCAGCAGAAACTTTGCAGCATCTGCACATACAGCTAGAGTAATATCAAAAGACCAAGATGCTTATGATTCCTTGAAAAGTCAAAAGGAGAAAGAAAAAAAAACACACAAATTGACCTCAGGACCCCTCCCCACAAACAGACAAATTTAACAGTCCTCTCTTTGGGTTAAAAAATTCTTGTGACCAGCAAAGGAGAGGCACTTTCTTGTTATATTAATAGACATGGAAATGCCAGTAACTCCCTTTGAACTCAGGTCATGGCCAGATAAAAAAGCTTCTGCTTCTTTCATTTTGTAGCTCTACGGAGTCCTCAGAAAGTGTAGAACTGCTATGGGATCTGCTGTTTTTGAGTTGCCAGGAGAAAAATGCCTTTGCTATAGATCACCATAGTGATGGCAAATGGACCCATCTGCCATCTATGTCTTGGATAATTACAGGCTCAGAAACCTCAAGAACATTCCTTAGTCCAATTTCAAAGCTCTAAACTAAGACCACATCTTATGGTACTAATCATTGGAAAAAACAAAATAGGTGCAGGCATTCTGGTTTACCTTGCAAGGCATTGGGACATCTAGAGTGAAACATTGGGTTCCATCTTCTGCCATAGTGACCGTGGACCCACAAGAGTAATGAAGTCACAGACAGACAGTGAGTGATTCTGGAGCAGTTACACAGAGGTCATCAAACCATCAAATGAACAGAGCAAAAATAGAGGCCAGTGACATAGTTTGTGGACTGCCAAATATGGATGCTGAGGCCAGGCCTAACAGAACATATTGAAGAAGCCAGGTGAGGGCTATTCAGAAGCACACTTAGTGTCCTACTGGGTTGGGACCCTTTGAAGGACCAGTGGCCCTGCCCTAATAGGCACCACATGGCCTAGAATGACAGATAAAGCACCTAGATACCCATTCTGTAAACACTGAGATGAATGCAAACCCAATGCAAAAACTATAATGTCTAGTAACTCATGTGTCACAAATAACTTGTGGAGTTAAAGTTCTTTCCATGGAATGATTTTGAAAATTTGATATGATTTCTTAATTAAAGCTCTTGTGTTCAGTTTTTTCCAAAATGAATATATATCATTATTTTGGTTCCTGATTAGATCAAGACTTCAATTTTTTTAACAAATCAATTTTATTGATACATATAAACACATAAACCCATCCAAAGTGTACAATCATTGGTATCTGGTGTAATCACATAGTTGTTCATTAATCACTTCAATGATTTTTAGAGCATTTTCATTAGCCCAATAATAATAATAATCATTAAAACAAAAAACAAACAAACATAACTCATCACCTCTCAATTCCTCTATGCTTCCCCTTCCATACATAGCTGCTCTTATGTTTACATCTCTCTAGTTTATCTGTATTTATATTCTGTAAAAACAGTCTTATATCCATCATCAACTTTAATCATGCTAGTGGAAACTGGATAATTAAAATTTATGGAGTCCTGCTATATGCTTGGCACTGTACTGGGTGCTTTATGTCCTTATCTCATTTAATTTAATGTGAAAGCTCATGAATCATTTTTAGATCATACTGTGTCCATATTACATATTTTATAATTTATCATGGAAAAACAGGATTTGCCTGGGTATAAAAATATGTAGATACTAACAAACTGGACAAGACTAAATAACAAAGGAGAAAATGCCAGAAAAATCTTTCTATGGTTCCTTTACTTTCTGTAGGAAATGCAGAGAAAATAGAATCCCTCCAAAATATTAATATAAATGAAATATGGAATACATAGAGTGAATAACTTAAAATTTGCATTGGGAATGATTCTTCAAAGTTCTTAAGGAATGGGTAAAATAACAAAAAGGTATTTGAGTTGATAAATAGAGCCAACTCTCCATCGTAAGTCTGTTTAGTTAATAAAAATGATACATTGGCATTAATGCTAGACAATGCCATAAAGTAACCCTTTTATTTTTCAGTAGGTACTGGGGATTGAACCAAGGACCTCAAACCTGGGCAGCAGGGGCTCACTGAGCTACATCCACTCCCCATAAAGTAACTCTTAAACACTCAAAATCACTGAGAGATTCTGACCCAGAAATTCTATAAATCATTCAATGACTAGTTGGAAAACAAAGACTACAACTTAAGATGCCAAGATTAACCCATAACGCAACTCACTTTCCAATTCACTCAAATATCTATCTTCAAATATCCCTGGTCAAAAATTCCTTTTCTGGCTCCTCTTCATCTAAAACACACAGTACAAACATCTTATCAGGACACATAAGTTCTGGCACCACCCCATTTCTCTAGTCGATGGCTTCCTGAATAGTAATAGCTAATAAAAATTATATAAAATACATAGGATGGTTTATTCAATATTTACTAGTTTATTTCTGGTCTAACTCCCCCCACTAAGTTTCCTGAGATGGAGACTCTATCTAGAGCACTGTAACTTTTACATCTCCAGTGCCTAGAATGCTAAAACAGTCAGCACTCAGTATATGGTTGAGAATGGGTGGCTGGAGAGTGTTCTCTAGTTGTGCACCACCTCTTGTAGTTGCCTGTATGTACCAGACTCTTACAGTAAATAGCACCATTGGCTACCCAGTTTCTCATAATGAGTCATAATTTATTTCACCCTTTGCCTCTCAGCTTTTGCCCTCTCTATCAGGAAGTCCCTATGTCTCTACCTGCAAAATATGTTCCAAACCACTTCTTTCATCTCCATTTTACTCTGGTGCAAGCCACCATTATCTTTCATTAAGAAACCACCTATTTCACTTTTGTCCCTTGGCCCATTTTCTACACTGCAGTTAAAGTCATCTTTTAAAAATGTAAAGCAGACCTGTCACATGATTTTTTAAAATTACATTTTTTAAAAAGTGAACATTCTCTCCACCTTGCTTATCTAAACTCTGGCCATCAGAGGAAATTTTGTGCTCTATATTTGATATATATTCTTTCTAACTTGTACTATTTCAACATATGTGTATACTTATACACACACACATACCATGCACACATACTCTTTAAAATACTATACTCTTCATCCATATCATGGATAAGGCTATTCAATACTTTTTGACAGTTGAATGAGTAAAATAATAAATGGTTTCATACATTACTTTTGTTTAAATAAAGTACAATATGTAAGCCATGGGCATTCCAACAGACATGGGAATATTTATGGAAATACAATTTGATTCTGAAAGGGTGATTATTTGAGGAAAAAATTTTAAAGTCAGTTGGAGTTCATTCTATATGTTGTTTTTTCACAATGTAGAAATCAGCAGTCTCCTAATATTATGTAGGCTGTATAATTTACTATTGAATTGAATTCTATGGTTTCCTTTTCTCCCATCCAAGTGCCTACTCATAAATATTTTTGCTTAGAGGTTAAAGGCATTCTTGGTCAGCAATTTCTCATCATAAATTTGCAGGTTGTTTTGTACACACACAGATCCAAACCATAATCCTGACAAGCTGCAATAACCGAGCCAATACTGTAGATACTACATACCAAGTTGTTTGGTCTGTAAATGGGAACAAAATGATGAGCAAAATATTGGTACCTGCTAATGATTTAACAGAAATTTAATTCTTTTTAGTTGGATCCAAGCTATTTTGAATCAAAAGCTAGTAGGAAGGCACCATATATGTCCATGCTTTACTTTGAGAAGCAATGCTAATTTTCAGAGATGCCTGATTGGAGAAAAAGAGAAAGTCATCTATGTTTCTTCAAAAATGTCATCTCAACCCTTTATCATTTGCATGGGGAACCACAAATAGTTTTCTATCCTTTGGAAATCCTTACAAATGCAGACAGAATATTTACATTGTGTTGACAACACAATTAACAATAACATTATATTAACAACAACAATATAATGTGAGCTTACTATGTGTCAGGCACTGAGCTAGTACTTTACATATGTTATATAATTTAATTTTAACAGCAACCCAAGAATAACTTACAGTTATTGCTTTGTTTTATAGATTAGGAATTAGAGATTTAAGCTGGAGTCTTAACCAAGATTAGTACATTCTTCACCACTTCTCTATACAATACCACTTAAAAACACAAAGTCATATTTACAAACCCTAAAGACAGTGCTACCATTTATGGAGGAAAGTACTCCCTTGTATGATTAGTAAATATTTTTTAAATGACAGAGTGAGGCAGAAAGACCTATGAATTGCCTTCTTTATTTTACTCCACAGACACAAAAATAATGATATTTATTTATAAGAATAATGTCTCAATAGTCCAAGCCCAGAATGAGTTGAAAATCTGAGAATATGTTAAAGAGAACAAAAGAGTTCTTTTAGCTAAACTTGGAACAAGATGATGAACAAGTTGAGGATAATCCAGCTGCTTGAAGAAGCTGTATTATTAACAGATGACTAAGATGGCAGAGGTCTCCTGCATGACCCAGCCCAGAGATATAGTATAGTTAAAAGAGTAAACTATGAACTGGTTCAGGCTGGTGCTGCTGCATTCCAAACAATGAAACAAACCAAAACAAACAAAATATTTGTGTACCAATCAGATTAGAAGATAATATCAATATATAAAAGTCAACTGTATTTCTATTTACCAGCATTGAAAAATTCAAAAATGAAATTAAGAGAGTTAAATTCACAATAGCATCAAAAAGAATAAAATACTTAAGAATGTATTTAACAAAGGAAATGCAAGATATGTACATTGAAAACTACAAAACATTGTTGAGAAAAATTAAAGAAGCTCTAAGTAAGTGCAGAAACATTCTAAGTTCATGGACTAGAATACTCAGTATTATCAAGATGGCAGTTTTCCCCAAATTGATCTATAAATTCAAAGCCAACCCTATCAAAATCCTCACAGGCATTTTTGTAGAAATTGACAAGATGATTATTAAATTTACAAAATCAAAGGACCTATAAAAGCCAAAACAATTTTGAAATATAAGACCATGCTTGGAGGTCTTATTCTACCAAATTTCAAGACTCACTATAAAGCCAAGGTAATCAAGACTATGTTGGTAATGGCTCAAGGATAGGATACAATTCAGTAACACAGATTTGAGAGTCTGAAAATAAATCCTTATTTTATGGTCAATTGGTTTTCATCAAAGGTGCCAAGACAATTAAAAGGAAAAAGGATAGTCTTTTCCACAACTGCTGCTGCAATAATTGGATATACAAATATAGAATAATGAACTTGGACCCTCATCTCACACCACATACAAAAATTAACTCAAAATGGATCATAAACCTAAATCTTAACTAAAATTATAAAACTTCTAATAGAATACATAGATGAAAATCTTCAAGACCTTGGGATGGACAAAGAGTTCCTAGATAGGGTACCAGAACATGATACACAAAAGAAAGAATTGATAAATTGGGCTTCAACAAAGTTATGTGCTTTTGGAGTTGGCAATGGATTCTTATATATGACACCAAAAGCATGAGCAACAAAAGAATAAAGAGATAAATTGGATGGTATCAAAATTTTTAAAACTTGTGCATCAAAGGATATTACCAAGAAAGTGAAAAGACAAACTACAGAATGGAAGAAAATATTTGCAAATCTTTTAACTGATAAGGGTTTACTATTCCAAAAATATAAGGAACTCCTATAACACAACAAAAAGACAAACAACCCAATTTTTAAAATTGGCAAAGAACTTCAACAGACATTTCTCCAGTGCAGATCTACTAATGAACAAAAAGCAGTGAAGTGATGTTCAACATCCTTAGTCATTAGGGAAATGCAAATCAAAACCACAATGAGACACAACTTCACACCAACTAGGATGGCTATTATTTAAAAAGTGGGAAAATAACAAGTGTTGGCAAGAATGTGGAGAAATTAGAACACTTGTACATTGCTGGTGGAAATGTAAAATGTTGAAACCACTTTGGAAAACTGTTTTTTTCTTCTTCAAAAAGTTAAACATGGAATTACCATATGACCCAGCAATTCCATTCTTACATAGATACCCCAAAGAACTGAAGAACAGGGACTCAAGCAGATACTTGTACACCAACATTCATAGCAGCATTATTCACAATAACCAAAAAGTGGAAGCAACCAAAGTGTCTATCAATAATGAATGCACTACAGCTGTAAGAAGAAATGAAGTCGTAAAGCATATGGCAACATGGATGAATCTGGAGGACATTATGCTGAGTGAAGCAAGCCAGACACAAAAGGACAAATACTGTATGAATGCATTACGATGAACCAAATATATTGTGTAACATATTGTTTGATCCAAAAAAAAAATTTTTTTAATATGTATTCCTTACATTTAATGGAGAAATGTATATATTTATTCATCTGTGTTTGCTTTTTAGTTTTTAATTGTTTCTATTTTCAATTATTAAATGTACAAATAAAGTTAAAAAAATAATGAATGCACTAGCAAAAAGTATGATATACATACAATGGAATATTATTCAGCCACAAAAAGGAATGAAATACTGATACATGTTACAACATGGATAAACCTTGAAAACATTATACTAAGTTAAGACACAAAAGGCCATATATTGTAGGATTCCAATTATATGAAATGTCCAGAATGGGCAACCAAAAAAATTGAAAGCAGGGACTGAAGCAGATATTTGTACAACAATGTACATAGCAGCATTATTTAAAATAGGCAAAAGGTGCAAGCAACTCAAATACCCATTAACAAATAAAGGGATAAATACAGTGGAATATTATTTTAGCCATAAAAAAGAATGAAGGAATTAAGTTCTGATATGCTAGAACATGGATGAACATCAAAAACATTATTTTAAGGAAATGAAGCCAAATATAAAAGATTATGTGTTATATGGTTCCATTTACATGAAATGTCTAGAAAAGTCTAATATATAGAGACAGAAAGCATATCAGTGGTTGCCTAAAGCTGGAGGTGGGAGAAGGGATTGACTGCAAATTGGCATTAGGATCTTTTAGAGATGGTGGAAACACTTTAAAATTGGAATGTAGTGACGGTTGCACAACTACAAATTTACTAAAACACTGAATTGTGTATATATAATGGGTAAATTTTATGGTATTAAAATTATACTTCACTCAATAAAACTGTTTAAATAAATAAAAAGGATGCTATGAGAGAGTGTAACAGAGTGACCAGATTAGATTGAGAAGGTCAGGGAAAGCCTTTTAAAGGAAGGGGTATTTGATTTTAGATCTGAACAAAAACTCAGGTTTTGCTGTGTAATGTGACACAATGGGTGAAGGGAGGAAGAAAGCAAAAAGAGCATGAATAGTGTTTCAACCTAGGAAAAATCACATGTACAAAGACCACAGGGGCAAGAAGGAGATTGGCAGGCTGTGAGAAACACAAGGAACTTTAGTGCAGATGGAGTACAATAAGGGGGAGAAGGTAGCATAAGTATTGATCCACTATTTAAGCTTAATCATAGTAAAATTTGGGGATTTTAAGAGCAATGAGAAATCAGTAAAAGATTTTAAACAAAATAGTAATGCCATTGGGGTCAGCAAACGCTTTTGGCAAAGAACCAGGTAAATATTTTAGGCTTTGTGGACTGTACTGTCATTGTGACAACTACTCAATGCTGCTGTTGTGGCACAAAAACTGTCATGGACAATATGCAAACAAATGAGCATGACTGTGTTCTAATAAATCTTTATTTACAAAAAAAACAGTAAGCAGAATTTGGCCCTCAGGCAATATTCTGTGGTGTCCTGCTATCAATGGATAATGGGTTAGAAAAAAGGTAAGTCTGGAGTTAAGAACACTAGGTTAGAAGGGAAGTGAAAAATGATGGTGTCTTGCATAAGGGTTGGCAGTAGAATCACAAAAATTTAAGGAAAAGGGGAAGAGAATCATAGAATCCAAGGACTAGGATTGGCATTTAGGTAAAATAGTCCACATTAAGTGCTCATCTATGCAATGCTTGAAAACAATCAGTGTGGCTATCCCCCAATATGAGTGATTGAATGAAGTAATTCTCCCCAGGCTGCCTGAAGTTCCCTCCACTCTCTTGTACCCCTTTAGGCTCTAACAAATTCAAACAGGAAGGTAACACCAGATTATGTTTTCAGCTTTATACAATTGATAATGGGAAAGTGTTAGAAGGCTTTCAAACAGGGGGAACAAGCCAATGAAAGGTAATCTCGGAGGCTGTAGCAATGGTCTATGCAAGAAGTTATAAGGCACTAGACTTGGGTAGAACTGCCAAGGGGTCAGTTCATCAGTCAATATTGAGTACCTTTGGTGCACCCAGCACTATGGTGGGTGCTGAAATGCTAAAGGAGGAGAAAAGATGGATTTAAGAGGTAATTTGAAGGGAAAATTTTGAAGCAACTTGCTCTTTTAGTTTTAGAAAAAAGGAATTTTAGAAGAGGGAAATGTTTTTAATTAACTTAAAGTTGTAAAATTGAGCAGCAGAGAGAATGGTAATATCCCTGAAGGAAAGAAGAATATTTAGAAAACTGGCTAGTGTAGAGGTGAAATAAATAAGACAATAAATTCTGATGGGTTCATGTTAACTTTGGACACACAATAGGTTAGAAGGGAATCATCAGCACTAAGGTATATGTTGATGCCTTAGGAACTTGATGTATTTTTAAGAGGAGCATGAAAAAAGAAAAAGAAAAGACAAAAATCTGAGTTTCTCTCTGTAACTAACTTGTCTTGATATGAACCAGAAGGTAAAAGAAAGAAGAACATGAAAGAGATGAAAAGGGGGCAGTGAGAGTTTTACTGGGTGAAGAAGGATGTGGTCACATAAAAATATACAAGACACTTGTTTCTTTTTCAAATATGTTCTTTGCTTTTTCACTGTCACCCCCCCCCCCTTAGTTCAGCCATCATCATCTCCCACTTGGAATACTAGAGAATACTTTTAACCTACCTCCATGATTTTGGTCCACCTTTGTTCAAATCAGATTCCAGAAGTCCTTCATTCTATGGCTTCCCTTTAACTCTATTGGATAAAATGAAAACAGCTCAGCATGGCAAGACATTCATGAGTAGAGTCCTTGTCTCTGTCTCTGGCATTAACTCTCTCCACCACCTCTTCCCTATCTGTGATGCCCAGCTATGGAATAGTGACACTCAACTATCAACCAACTGATCTTCATCAAATTGGTATGTAGTATATCATAAGGATTTTGTTACCAATAATAAAGTTTTAAGTTGGTGGATATTTTGCATTTTCAATTAATAAGAATGGCTTCAAAATTATCCCTATAAATGTCACCCTCACTTGCTTGCATTCTAAAATGCTATGCTTTCTTGATTAGGAGAGAAAGGAGAATAATACCAAGTTTAGTGAAAATTGTTTATGGAACCTGCCCTAATGTGAATGTCATCTGTCATATTGATAGGACAGAAAAAAGAAGTGAACTACTGTTACTAGACTATATAATGAAAGACTCACCACTCCACCTATAACTATTGTCAAACTTAATTATAATTATTTATCTATCATTCTCACTGTGAGTTTTTCAGTAATATATACTATGAGTATGGTGGTTGGAGGAAAGGTGGTGATCACACGTTGACTGCTAGGGAAAGTTGGATTCTTGTTTCAGGTCACCATCTGAAAAGCCAAATTTCACTGCATAGTAAGGATCAGAAGATCTGATCCTGATTGCAGAACCATCCCTGATTCCTGATTACAGAATCTTGGATACCTGCTTTTTAGGTTGTGTTTCCAACCACATCCTTTCAGACATCCAGAAGATCCATGAGATTCCATCTGGAAAAGCTCTAGGAGTTCTTAGAAAGGGAAGAAGGAAGAAGATGATTGGTTGGAATAAAAACAGGGTGGAATGAGTTCCAGAAAGCAGGGTTCTCAACATTGTGACAACAATCTGCAGAAGAGGACAACTTCAAAAGGCCAACTAGAAGCAACATGCAGAGAAGTAAGATGAGATGAGGTTCTTCAGGAAAGAAGACATCTGTCTACAGCAGAAGAATCTGGAACCAGCTCTTCCAGGCAGATGGGAGGTCACTCTGCTGAGAATTCCCCTTCCAGATCTGTGAGGAAGACAAGAAAGAACAAGCAGAAGACTCCTGGAAATAGAAATGGTGTCCAGTACCAGTGAAGCAACTCAACCACCTCAGAAGTAAAGGCCCAGGTAGGCCCCACTGTAGAAAATGAAGAGATGTTTAAGAATAGAATGGAAGTTAAAGTGAAGATTCCTGAAGAATTAAAACCATGGGTTGTTGAGGACTGAGACTTAGTTATCAGGCAGATGCAGCTATTTCAGCTTCTGGCTAAGAAAAATGTAGATGCCATTCTGGAAGAATATGCAAATTGCAAGAAATCTCAAGGAAACATCAGTAATAAAGAATATGCCCTTAATGGAAGTTGTGGCAGGAATCAAAGAATATTTCAATGAGATTTTGGGCTTTCAGCTACCCTACAAATTTGAGAGGCCCCAGGAGGCTAAAGTCCTCATTGCACACATTGATGCACCAATATTCCAGGTTTATGAAGTACCACACGTGCTGAGATTATTCCTGAGAATTAGAGCTGGCCCCTTGATGAGGCAAGCCTTGCATTATTATTGGGCTACCTGCATAACTTCATAAAATTCTGCCACTCTGTTTACTGCCAGTGATTACAAAGTGGCTTCTGCTGAGTATCACCACAAAGCTTTTTGAGGGTCTACTGAACACTCAATGTTATATCTGGGTATCTGAAAACACTCTTTTTTGTTCCTTGTCTTTTTCTTGTATAATTGATGTTCTTCAAAATCATTGATGTATGGTAGGGCTTATGTTTACATTTCTTTTCTGTTTTGTTTGGAACATAAAATAAAAGGAGTGCAAGTTCCTTTTCTCATTTCAAAGTTTCTACCAGTTATGCAGTAATTTAGACAAAGAAGAAACTTCCAGTAGAATATTTTATTGCCAGTTGACAAAATTGCCTGAATGCTGGTAGTTATATCCTTTTGACACTACACAATTTTCTAATATGTGTTAGTGCTACATGACAAAAATGTCTGATTCCTAGTGCTAAATGTTCAACTTAATGTATATACCCCAAAATCCATGCATTTATATTCTATTTTTGATGGTATTTGAAGTAAAACAGCACATTCTCTGTGAGTCATCTATGTTGTTCCTTAGGCATTCTATCTTTGCTCATATTGTTAGAGGATGGTGATTTGTTTCATGGTTTTTGTATATAAGTCTAATACACATTCTAACATGATAAAGGCAATGCATTATTGTGTGGCTGTGGTTTTCTGGAAAAGTTATTTTAGTAATTGTATTTCAGATCTTAAGGAAAATTTGTTTCTAAATTTAAATACATATATATATATATATACACACACTATGACATCTCTGCACCCTAGTTCTGCAAATGCCTAATAAAGGGACAGAAGGGATTTTTTGCCCTGGTGTCAAATGAAGTCAGATATCACAGGGCTTCTCATGAAGGCTGCCAGTGATGTATTCCAGAAGTGGGAACTACATTTCATGGGCTTTGGCTTGGGATAGTGGTAGGAATGGGTGATTAGGAAATGTAAATAGCAGATATAGGCTACTGGTTCAATACTTTTGGTGATAAAAGGAAAGAAAACTATATAAAGTGCCTAGAAAAGAAAGTAGGTTCAAGTGGACACCTTTCAGCTTCCTCACTTCCCATTCTCTCTGATCTGGCTCCTCTCAAATCATTTCATAGAAACTTCTCTGGCTAAAGTCACCAATAACTTCTATTGCCAAATCCGTGGACATTTAAATACTCCTCTTTGTTGAACTTTCAGCAGCCTTCAGCTCAGTAGGCCAGTCCCTCCTTCTTCAAATACTCTCTTTGCTTGATCCTCTGTCATCATGTTGACCTACCTATAAAGATAGGAATTTGTTACTATTGTTGTGGCCACTTCTTTGCTAGTAACTCCATCACCTGCTTACCCTCTGCATATTGGAATTCAGGGCTTTGCACTCAATTTCCTTTCACCTGACATTCTTGCCCTGGGCAATCTCATCCATTCCAATGGCTTCAAAAACCAGCTCTCCATCAATGACTCCCTTTATAAAACTTTTTCTAGTACATTACTTTCTAGAACCATGTGGACAATTGCATATCTTCACATCTTCCCATAACTATATCACAAATACCTTAATACATGTTCACAACTGAATTCTTTGTTTTTTCTTAAATGTCAGTAAAATGGTACCACCATCCACCTATTTGCTCAAGGAAGACAATTGAGAGAGAACAGGGATACTTCTCTTTTCCGTCTTCCTCATCTCACCTCCACATCCAATTTTTAACTAACTTCTGTCAATTCTACTTCCCTACTATATGACCATCAATCTACTTCTCTCCATCTCTTCTGCCACCAACTGTTTTAAGCAACCATCTTCTCTTACCTGGTGTTGGATGGGATGGACATTAAGAGCTATTTGTAGTAATTCCATTGTCTTCCAATTTATTATATATACTCAACAGTTTGAGTAGTCAAACTGTTTGACTACTAGAGTAGTCATATTTCTACTCTAGGCAAAACCCTTCAAAACCTTAGGGTAAAAAACCTGAGATGGCCCCTAAGGGCCTTGCAAGACGTGACCACTGCTCAGGCCGCTCCTGTCCACACACACACACACACACACACACACACACA